>BQKZ01000526.1:10918-26489 GCA_036244855.1 Temnopleurus reevesii | reverse complement strand
ATCTTTTGTGCAATGTGTTTATGATACTATATTTCATTTCATATAGATTTGAAGACAAAATCTGGCGATAAAAATATTCGCTTTTACCAAAACTGTACTTGGGCTTTAAAAGGAATTTCTAATTCCTGCCGTCCTCATTTACCTCACCTAGGTCGAGTGTAGCACTATGTGGACAAATTTCTTGCTGATTTTGTATTTAACTTGAGTTTTTTTTATTCTTTCGGCCATAGATATATAAAATAATTTCATTTTTCATCTATCTTCTTGTCTTGTTTGTGTTGAAATGTTTGTGTAGACTTACTGACTTATATTTTGGTGGGTTGATCGAACTTAAAAGTTATGCATTTTATATACAAAATATTATATATAAGATTGTTCTTAGCATCATTGCCTTACTATCACATTGATTTATTCAATTTAATTTAATTGCTCCTATGCCATGTTACAAAACGAATTTGTGTGTATTTGTGTGTGTTTATTGGGAGGTTCTCATACAAATGAAAAGATATAAATTGTATGTCATTGTTTGACAGCTCTCCGAAAGAAGGAAAATAACATAGTTCAAGTTTAAGTGAATTTCTATTTGCTATCACATTATCTCTTAGGGATGGATGTTTATTTTTCGTAATGTGAACCTTTGATGAATATTCTAATCGATGTTCAGATGTCATATTTTTGTTTTGAATACACCCTGCCAAAGGCACAATCAATTACATGACATCCAATTCGCTCTTCCATTCTCCCTTATGTTTATTTTGTATAAATAATGTTTTGCACCTTCTCATGTTCTCATGGACGGCGAGATGGCATTTTCGCCCGTCTTTCGGAACATTTCATATTAGATTTGAAAAAGAAATGAATATAGGCATTTTGAGGTATCACGTCATAAATTAATTGAACCTAGAGGGATCTGTAAAAATACAGTAACATTCGAAATGGCCGGCGTAGAAAATGATCTCTGAAATAGGTATTTAACTGGTAACTCGTTTGTGTGGTTGTTCATATTTCCGTAAATCCAACAAAATACAAAAAGAATAAATAAAAAGATACAAAACGGCGGAAATACAAACATATTATATGTNACCACTGAGCCACACATGTCCGGTAAATATGGTACCATTCATAAGAAATAACGAAGTGTAATCTTGTGATAAATGAAGATTGTAATGATGGATAATGATGGTGGTAACAATTGTGCATATGATCACATAGTCTGCTCTTCTTGGTTGAGGGCAAAATAATATAGTTTATAGTTTGGAAATATGAATAATGTTTTGACAGCCGTCAACATGAAGAAAAAAAAATTGTAAATCTAATTTGGGACAAAATATTGACAGAATCTAAAATGAATTTCCTGTTCCCCTTTTGTGTCTAATAAAGTTCATTTCAGGAGCGAAAAAGTACATGCACGTGTCTTTGTTACGTCACAATATCCCGGTTGCTTTTGATGCTTTTTCTTCGGCACGCGGGAGAGTTGGTCACGCGTGCTCGGTTCGAAGTACGTGGTCTCGAATCGATGGCATGTATTGCGTGTTGTCTCAGCCGTGTGAGCTGAATGGTGGCTATTTTTAACATTCAGTCGGGACCACTTAGCAGGTAGAAATCATTAATTGGGTCTTTTTACGCTTAATTATTGATCCGTGCAGGGGTCACTGCACTGATAACACGGTTATAATGGGAAGATGAGAACAAACAAGATGAACTTGAAACATGGTGGCTTTTTGGAGGAGGTGCAATTTTCGCGGGTCGAGGGAGGGAGGGGAGAGATATGGTTAAAGGGGAAGTGAGAAAGTGTGCGTGTGGGAATGTTAAGATGAGAGAGGGAGAGGAGGGGCGATGAAATGGGGAGGGGGAATTGAAAAATCGAAAAGTAACTCATCCTCTTATGGCGGAGAAGAGAAAGATCGAACGAGAGAGAGAGAGAGATCTCATGGGCGTATGTGTATGTGTGTGGGTTTTTTTGTGCGTGTGAAAGAGAGAGATAAAAAGATGGGTGGGTAAAGTAAAGGGTGAAGATTATCTTCCTCTAATTGCCGAGAAGGAATTTTGTGGGTGGGTGTGTGGGTGTGTTCTGTGTGTTCTGTATGTACGTATGTGTGTATGTGCGTGTGTGTATGTAACAGAGAGAGAGTTTGTGTTGGTGTGTCTGTGTGTGTGTGTGTGTGTGTGTGTGTGTGTGTGTGTGTGTGTCTGTGTGCAAACGTGAAAGCAAATGAGGAAGGGAGAGGGAGAAAAGGGGGATGAAATGGGGCAGGGAATAGGGAAAGTGATAGTAACTCTTCCTCTGATAGCTCAGAATGAGAGAGGTGGTTTGTGCTGGTGTGCGTGTGCGTGTGTGTGTGTACACGTGTTGGTGTGAGAGTGTTCTTCATGTATTCAGGATTTATACTTAATCAGAATAGAGCTTCATAAGTACTAATATGTAGAATTAACACACTGGAATGGAATTATGAGCCGTGCCTGGAAGCGCTTAATCAAATTTTCATAGATAGATTGATATCGCATGAGTAACTTTCTTTAATCTCTCCTTCTTAGTTGATTTCTCATCTATCTGAATACAATTAGATATGACAGACAGCTTGAATTTATAATTTTCTGTATTGCATAATTACAATGTAACACAGTGGCGTTCTGCGACTAAACATACATGTATGGAGATTGTAAATCTTTATCATTTTTTTTAAATATAGTTCAAATGAGAAGAAACTTTTTTTTTCAATAAATCAATATACCACAAGTTGAATTGCAATGGACTATTCAAACAGGTCATTTTCTGGTTCTTAAGGCACATTGTAAAATGCTGGTGTTAAATCTACACAAGACAGGATATATATATATGTCTTCATCAGATAAGTGTTGCAATAACATCCATTTTGGAATAAAATCAATATATTTTAACACCAAGTGGTGTGGTTCGCGGTCATAAACAACAACAGAAGGTGTTGAAATATATTTAGTTGATTCCAAGCTGGTGTTTTCCGGCACTTTTCTGGTGTGGGCATCTAACAATTCCGGCTGGTGTTATATTAAATAACAGTGTTTTCTTACAGTTTAACTTTCAGGTCATTCACGATGAACTGGTTGAATTCAAACCATAAATTTATCGGGACCAATATTTGATCACCATTTTCATATACATCTCTTTCCTTATAAATATCCATTATCAGACTTCCGATACCACACCATTTTGCACATACTTTCAAGTATCTCCTGTAGATGAACTTAATAAAGGTCGTACAATTGCATCTATTATTATTATTATTTTAAATAAGTAAACTATAAATGTGTGTCTATTCGGAGTCCTCTTTATCACTTTCTGGATTCACGTATTCTGCAGATGTAATGGTTTCTATAGCACCTATTTTCTCCCCCTATCCCGTGTTACATATAGTCGGTGACAATTACTCGTTTCATCAAATATATATATATATGGCTGACTCAAGCACGAGGAAACTCAGCCATTGACCTTTACACTTAAACTCGGTCAGAGAGCCGATGGGTGTTTAAATGTTTAATGGCGGACCACCTCCTGAAACTGGCCAATTTAACAAATATATACATATCCATCCAGCCCGTTTCTTAAAGGCACGATTGAGGCTTGAATAGCATTGATGAGGTACTTGAATTTTAAAGGGCTATGTGACTTGGTTATTTCGGCCACTCGTGCTCTCTGCGATTATGTTCGGGATTGCATTCTGTTTCACAGCGCGTCCGCAGACCGGGCATAGAGGAGGGGCGTCAATTTAGTGCCCAGTGTACACTTGAGTTATTTTACGTTCCCTATGCGGTGAAATACAAAGGGGACATGCTTGACTAGAAATATAAGTAATAGTAGCAGTCTGCTTATTGGACTCGACAACCTTTTTGTCATATTCCTTATTTTCAATATTCCTGACTGTGCATATGTTTGAATTTTCGATAAAAAATTGAAAAGAATAATTAAATTTAAAATTTTAACTTAAGGCTGACGTATACAAATGTTAGTGTTAGTCAAGTGCATCCCATGCGAATGTTATCGAATGTTTCCCCGAGAGCTTCAATAGCCCAAGAGTAATTGCTACTGCCAAATGCAAACATTCTATGGTTTTCCATCGTTATGACGGCTGGAGGACAAACGAACGCCTGCGTTGATTTGACGGCCCTTAAAGGCTGACTTACATATATGCGTTCGTTGAGCTAACGTCTGCACATCATTCATGACGTTCCGTGAATGCAGATATACGGAGCGAAGACTATAATTGACCGACGTTGAAAGAGTTTGTCTAGCCCTATTTCCGCCGTATTTCTGCGTTTATATAGCATCATAAACGCTTGGGAGACGTTTCCTATAAACGAAAAGGCATGAGTCAGCATTTAGACGCAGGGTGTTCGTTTGCCTAACACTATCATAAGGGTATGATGACTGTATTTTCTGCGCGATTCTTAGCACAGCGAATGTAAAAAGCCTTGTTTTAAATACAAGTGTGTCACGCTGTGTTTTTTTATGCAGAGATGCCAGCCGTTCCGGACTATATGCATGAGATCAAATTTAGAAATGTAAATAGCGCAACAGCTGAATAAAAAGTGAGAGCAAACATTACAGCAATAGTCATACTCTCATCAATTCACTTGTAATGAAAGCCTTAAATTCACAATATGAAAATACACCTCATTCATATTACGGAACGGTTGGTATGTCTGTATGCAGTGTTTTCTTACCAACCGGCGGGCTTGACAGAAATGTCCTGAATATCACGATATTCAGTTTCGGAGCTGTCAGTGTCACAGCTATTCTAGTTTCGAGGCAAAATAAGGTCAAACAAAATTGTTTGGATGCCCACCAAAGACCGACCCTATAAAAATGGCCCAACATCATTTATCTTTTCTCTGCTTTGCTTTCACCGAAATTGAAAATCACTAACATGATATAATCTATTTCCGTAAGATTATAAATAAGTGGAACGCTATTTCAATGCTCATTTTGTCATGCTATTCAAATCGGGACCGGCTTGTGAGTGTTGTGTTCGCACAGTTCAATACACGGCGTACGGCTCTATCGTCCAAAACTCACTTATTTTGCGGAAATAGTTTATATCGTGTTCAGAGTAAAGTTATGATTAAACATTATATACGAGTGAAATATGATATGAAACGATATTTTCATAAGCTCTTTAAATTTCCACCCCTTTTTAAGCCTTATTTTCTCAATACTTTGTTTACATTTTGTCCGAAAAAAAAATTACAACAAAAAAAGAAAAAGATTTTTCCGACCGACAGACGAATTTTTCTTCAAAAAATGGCATTTGAGATATGCATCCAAACAATTTCTTTTATTTTGGCCTAATGCATAATCTGGTTTGTTAGAATCTATGCCCTGCATCTCGGATTCATCCATCCCATTACAACTTGGATGAAAATGATACCTCGCAAATGCCTTCAGTCAACACCATTTCGCAAATCAGACGAAAAAAAACGTCAAAGTTTGTTTATTAAACACCCGATCATACAAAGCCATTTGGCCAAGAAAAAGTTGACAGCTATGGAAAGAAAACATGGTGCAATTTGAATAGGCCCTTTTCAAACCTCTTGAGCAGACTTGGTTTTTTGATCTTCAAACAAAAGAAATGGAGAGGCTAACGTCATCGAATAAATACAACCGTTAAAGCGCCCTCAGGGCCGTAAACCCAATTGTGGGGAAATGTCCCCGTTGGGGAAACTGTTAAAGCGCCCAGGAAGGGTGATTGTAATATTTGTTCTTTTTGCATGGGCCTTGTTATTCAGCTTGTCTGTTTCATTTATTATACCTTTATTGACGTGAATATCTGGAGGGTTTCTTTAAGGGGCGAAAGCGTGCACCAATCACCATGTCCACTGGTTATATTTATCTCTTTACAGTTCCATTGTGTAATCCCTAATTGAATTTTCAGATATATTTCTGGTCATTATGGAGCATGAAAATTTGAATCCATTTTTAGATTTCATTGCTATATGCTCGTAGGCATGATATATTGCAGGAATGAAACTTGTAGATTAGTTTGCAGCAAGGTCGCTAATGTAAAATCCTGTATAAGGATTATGATGGCGATTCGAACGCTAAAACCGAGGGTGTTAAATTCAACTGATGTTGTCAAATGTGGATACCGGGATGGTGGTAGACTTACAGCCATTGTTTAACATTGTTTTCATTTAAAACAATTCTCAACTGCCAGATGATAGAGCTTATCTGACAGATTAATGGTGCATATAAACTAAACTGGGAAAATATCAGACTTTAAAATCAACGTTTAGTGCTTTAAACAAACAAAAATGTAAAACGTCACACATATGCTTTGTACTGGAATTAATGCGTGGGTCCTACGATTTAATTCAATGTTCATAGATATCTTGATAGTGAATGTTCAACTTTCTTTATTTTTGCATCCGCTATTGATTTTTCATTATTTGAATATATTTTGATAGGACAGACAACTTGGTTTGAGATTTTTTCAAATTGTGCAACCGCAATGTTAAATAGTGTCCTTAACAACCCTGGTGTCGGCTTAACCCTTTGACTACTGGAACCAGGAAGTCCCTGCACAAATTCGATGGGAATTATTGAATTCGTAAGTCAATGGGTTAATCCTTTCTGTGTTGCATTAATTCTGAAGGAAAACTATTGATTTTAGATCTTGATGTTTTGGTCCTCTGATGGTTCATTGTGATACTTTATATCGAATTTCGGACATGTACATCTTCATGAAATCTGTGCTAAAATATTCATATTATGCCGAGAGAAAAAAATATATCAGAAATGGGGGGTCAATACCCGACTGGGTAAGAGTCTTTCGCAAGCTCATCCCTTGGAATGCTTATATTTGTCGATTCTTCAGACTAAGACAACAGAAATAAAGCTTTAATTAAAAAGGAGGAAGATTTGCGAAATGGGTCAAACGTGGTGTATTGGGATGGCCGAGCTTTAACGAAGCTCCGAAGACCGACTCACACCTTTGCGTTTTAGCCTGCGTCGGCCCAGCGTCTTTGAAAATAAAAGCGCTCCCGGATGCAGGTCGTATGGAGGACTGATGGCCGGCGTACGTTCCTTGAGCGCAAGCCGAATGTCAGTCTACCGTCTGATCAGCGTATGGTATGCGCTTGGGGGCGTTTTTAATTTATAAAAACGCTGGCGTAGAACGCAAAGGTGTGAGTCAGTCTAACTGTTGAGTATCGTATGATTTAGTGATTGACAGAGCTGGATTAGGTTACTGTCTTTCTCTGATCTTTGTAGAATTGAGAGCAGTACGTGGGATGGATTTTCAAATCATGGGGAAGGTATAAACACGAGATGTTTTCCTTATTTCCAATAACAAATGAAATCTTATTCATCATCATCCCTCTTTCTATACGCTAATATGATGCTAGGCGTTTTGAAAAGGACCCACTAACAGGATGTACTCTATTTCCGTAAAATTAAGTCGAACACCAATTCAAAGTTATGTCCGCACAGTATCTATTGTCCCATATGTCCCACTTTATTTTACGGAAATGTATTAAAACACGATATAAACTATTTCCGAAAAGTTAAATGGGACACATACAATATAATCGGACGCCGTGTATTCAACTGTGCGGACACAACAATCGCAAGTCGGTTACGATTTGAATAGCATTACAAAGGACCATTGAATTTGCGTTCGACTTAATTCTTAAAAATAGTTGATATCATGTTATTTTATATTTTTCTGACCATTGATTTCACTTGAAATACATTTTTACATATTATGATATATCGTCTCGTTTTATTAATATATGGATAAAATGAGGTAAAATCTAAATAATGTTATCTTGCAATAACGATGATTAAAGATAGATTTTCATTACAATTCTAGCACATCTCTATTAGACTTGTGTAATGATTGACACGAATAATATTGTCATGTTGGCGCTTGAGGAAAAAAATGTATCCGACAACAAGCAGAATAACATGATGATGTTGGTATATTTGGGTTTAACATATTGCTGATGTTTGTTAAGAAAATGCACTAATGTATAACACGATTGAGACATTTTATGTTCAATTGTATCGATTTGTTTTTCATGTTCCCTGTTTGTTATTTCTTCTTTGTAAAATTTGATATTTGCATGTATTCAAAAGAAATAAACAATTCCTTATGCTCGAAAAAGAATGAGTTTGGTAAAAAAGGTAACACACGTGGTTGTTTGCTACAGGTCTTAATAGGGTTAATGTGTTGAGTGTATACAACTATTGCGCGCGTACTTTATAGAAACATCTACGATCCCTGTCCATCCTAATTCATTGAATGTTTTTAACCTAATATCGATTACTTGCAATATATTTTTATTTGGCTCACATCTGGTTGCAAGTAAGTGTATGCCTATCACGATGAGCAAGAAGAATTGCCTTAAGAAGTGAATTTTAGTCAAATTTGTACACCAAAAATGGTTTTAAAAATACCAATTTTATCAACCGGGTGCAGCGCGTGGGACCAGCGTAATGTTTTTTTAAGTCTCGATAAAATCCCATTTTCTGATATTTATTAGCTTCATCCTCTGCAATTATGCATTTTCCTTCAAAATTATTTGGAACATGTCATAAATTCATAAATTTGATCAGTCTTTTAACGTTTGAATTTCTGGAGCATTCATTTTACAGCCATTAAGCGAGATATCACGTGTAACAAAGCGCACGTCGTCATGTTTAAATCGGCAATGGTCCAACTTTTTCACAACAGCCTGGCCAATAAAACAAGTATTGCAATTGCCGTGACCTAGTTCTGTATGTAATGTAATGCAGGAATGTGAGTAATGCAGACATTGTATTCTTTTCCCAGGTGTTAATCACTGTTAAATTCAATTACCACATGACCCGACAGAGTTAACAACAGGCGAACGGTAACAGGAGGGGAGTATTTCAAGTTGTGCATTTATCGGCCAACCTCCTTTATCAATTAAACAAATGGCGTACAATTATGCATAGAGCGTTTGAGGTGACGTCATTTAACCCCATTTTGAAATTCAGACAAGCAACTTGTCGTCACATCAGTCTTTTTTACATCCCAATTTTTATCTATTTATCTCTCTTTTTTTTTCTTTGTGGTGTCCAACGGGGCGTCAAGTATTGTCCCCGTACTAAACGGTCGACTGCGGCGTCATACAAAACAAAGCAATTTCACAATTTCAATTTCAGTTGGAGCAAAGGGGCCATATCCATGCTTTACATTAATCCATCTTGTTTTAGGCACCAGGGGCTAGTTTTACACCTTACACAAGTTTGGAGAAGATGCCTTAATGTGAATGGTCTATATTGAATTTTTGATTAGAATGCTGGAATATCATTTAAAAAAATCTTGATAATGATTGCACTTTAAAGGTATAGATCAGTTTTCGGAGTGATGACGCTTCAGATATGTAATTACTTTGTGAGACGCTGTAAAAAAAAAATAACATGATGCAGTTTTTCAATAACAAATTAGAGTTTGTTCACAATTTGTAGGAATAAAATTATGTGTCGGTTTTATTCGTCAGCACATTGCCTTACGGTCCAAAAGTCCGCTCGTCAATCGCGGGGGATAACAAGGCCCTTTACCACTGTTGGTCCACAGAAGCAATCGTTGAGACCTTTGTTTGTGACATTCAGAAATGATATGTGTCAGAATCGTCTCCCAATTTAAAGTTTTACACATCTATTAATATGCTTGGAAAACAGTTTGTAAATTCGTCAGCTCGTTTTACATTAATTTCGTCATCCTGGTCATTGCAGATCTATACCTTTAAATTTCTCCGGCGATTTCATATTCAACCACACCGTGACAATTATATTTCATTACCATCTTTCTCGCTTCCTCATTGATGAGAATAGAAGGACGATTCTTTCATTACTACGTATCATGTTTGATTTCTTTCAGACAGAGGATTGGATGTTCAAGTAAAACTCAATATTATATCGATGCATTTTACTACAGGGGCGGAACCAGAATTATCCAATATTAAGGGATGGAGAGGGGCGAGCCGAAAACTGGGCTTTTCTGTTACTTGGATGAGCCTACAAGCCGAAATATAATCATATGATGAAATCAAACTATAATCATTATTATAACAGTAACAATAATCATAACGTTATTATTATTATCATTAATAACGATAATTATGATTATAGCGATACTGACAACAATCTGACAATAGTAATAATAATTATACTTTTTTTTTGTCATTATGATAATCAAAATATTACTAAAGTTAATGAAAACAAAAACAAGAATAATGATTGTAATGAGTATTATTATAACTATTATCGTTATCATTATTTCTATTATTTTTATGTTCATGCATAAAGCAATAAATATGATAAATAAACAAATAAAAAAATGAATAAACAAATAAAAAAAGCTTGGACATTACATTCAACTGGCCAGCAGACAAGCAAACCAAACAAAAATATTGGGCCGGAAGAAATGATCTCTACATAGGGATCATTGCTCAATGCGGCGCCGACATGGATCCCCATATGCATCAGATATTAATATCGAGTCAAATGAAATTGAACATCTTTACGATATTTGCTTTGATGCGCCCACAAGGACTTCAAAATCATCCCTATTCATTCTTAAATACAATATTTACCCTGCCTCTGTTTGTCGTCTATGTGTAGTGCGATAATCCGTGTAAAGGCTGGCTCACACCTTTGCGTTTTTGCCCTGCGTCGGCCCAGCGTTTTGTTTTTTTTTTTTTTGTTTTTTTTTTGTTAATAAAAATGCTCCCGGACGCAGGTCATACGGAGGACTGACGGTAGGCGTATGCTCTTTGAGCGCAAGCCGAACGTTAGTCTACCGTCTGATCTGCATACGCTGTACGTCCAGCGAGCGTTTTTTTTTAATTTCTAAAAACGCAGGCTAAAATGCAAAGGTGAGAGTCGGCCTTAAGATTTGATTATTAAAACCCGGCCGACTACAAAAGGAGACGTGGGCCCTTTGCACAAACGATGAGTATCAGAAATTCACTAACGTGTGTAAATCTTACAATACTCATCCCAATAGGATGAACATGATCTTGATTCTTTTGGCGTGTAGTGGAACGCACCGATAGTTGGCGACTGAATACTTCCCCTTCCCTTCTTCCGTTATTGAACAGGGTCTGTTTCAAGAAAATATCTTAAGTGCGAGATCGAACATATCACATTGAAGCAAATGCACAGATAGACCTACCTCGTAATTTGATTGAAAAAATGCTGTCACACTTTTGTGTTAATATGTGACGCTTGCCCTATGGGAAAGGAGCACGCTTGTCTAACGCTAAAAGCGCATACGTCGAGCGTAGTAAACGTTTGCCGACCATCGTTCCTGCGCATTTCCACTCACAGTAGCGACAAATATATTCAATTAAGGCATACGTTGGCTTTAAACCCAAATGTGAAACTGAGCTTTAATGTCGATGAATTTGTCGCTATGACAGGCTCGTGCAACGCCCCCTTCTTTGATTGAAATCATGTACCAAACGCTAGAGAGTAAAGCAAACAAGACGCCAATGACTCTTAATGAGATCCCTTCCATTTTAGAAATGCCACTTCGAGTAAACATTTTCTCTCAGCAGAAGCACTCTCTAGAACACTGCGTAATTAATCTTCAATTCCACTGCTCACTTCAGTTCTAGAGTAGGGATTTTTTATGAAGAATTGAATGTGTCAGGGCACAAGAGCTCTTTGTGAAGTAAAGTCGAAACCGACTATAAAAACAAGTAATTCAGAGTGGAATTGTGTTCTACTGATGTTAATGGAATTTGGTATGAACCCCTGCCCCCCCCTTTTTTTTTAGGGAGGGGAATAAGATTTCTTTTTAAATCTTTGTCAGGGCATCGAGCACCACATGAAAAGTGACAGCTATTATAGTCAGCGTCTTCATTTTTATATTATCTGTAATTAATGCATATATATTAATCAAGTGAAATATTACACGCGATAGTCAAGCGAGAACGAAGAGCTGTCGGAATGAGCGTTTTCTTTTCCGAGATTTGTTTCCTCTTTATTCGTTCTTCATTTTTTTTCATTTTTCTCATCTTAATATGTGGTTTTTATGATTCCTTTCATTTTGTTTGATTTATATATACGTCTTCCTATTTGATTTAAAACTAGTCAAAATGATCCAAATTTTGAGCATTTGGTTTCGCGCAGAATGCATGGTTGATCCGTGACTTTTGCAAAATTGAATGATCGAAGGACAATTCGCTGAAGAACAAAGCGAAATTGTGTTTCAATTAAAGAAAAGTATAAAATTGGCTAACAAAATCGAAGTTTTGCCGTTTTTAAGTTACGATAAGGAAAGAAAAGGTTGGGGATATGGAAAGAAAGCAAGTTTGGAAGATTGGATGTATCTTGTGATACAGGTAGTTTCGCTAGCCCGCTTCAAGCGAGTATAACGAAACAAAATACATTGCAAAATCTTTTCGGGACATGCTTTTAAGCGCACTAGAGAAATCACCTATAGACTAGGGAAGATTCATCGCAGGTGAGAGCAACACTCATCCATTTATCTTTATCACTTACACCTTAATTCAATCAATAACACCAATTAATCCATTTACGTGGCATAGTGGCTGGCCACTTAAGGGAGTTAAGCCTCGTCACACATTTGCCGCACTTACCGTAGCCAAAATTATTTTGGCTCTAGCACACACTGTCGCCGAGCATTTCTCACAGCGCATTTTTTTTGGAAAGGGGATGGCAGGGTATCTTTGGTAATTGATTAGTATTATTCGACATTATTTATCTATTTCTTTATTTATTCGTTTACTTAGTACATTCTTCTTTAAAGGTATAGATTCGTAATGGTCGGGATGCGGAAAGTGATGTGAAACGAGCTGATGTATTCACAAGTTGCTTTACATGCATAAATATAACTGTGTACGAAATAAGGAGAGAAAACTGTACGTATTCTGTAGTATTTTACGTCGAACATGCCAATCAGCCATGATTCCTACGGTGTGCTAAGTGCTTTCGCACGGAGGAGCGTCGGCATGGAATGGGCGGAGCGATCGGTGGTATTGTCTATGGTGTGAGAGTTCGCATTCATTATGTACGTGAATCATGTTGTGCTAGGGAGGGAGGCCGCAGCATAATTCTTTTTATTTTGCGATAATTAAGCCATTTCTTGATCTATTTTAATCAAACAAACTATGAACATGCTCTAATTTGCCATTGAAAAACTGAATTATGGTAATACTTTTACTACAGCTCACAAAGTTGTTAAATATCTGAAGCGCCATCCTCCCAAAACTGGTCTATCGGTTTAATTAATAGTATTCGTCATTATTTATTTATTTATTTATTCATTCATTACAGTCTTCTTTAATAACAGGGTATGTGCATTCAGTTGTATACTACTTTTCAAGCACATCCTGTGCTTAATTTATCCCTCTTTTATATTCTTGCATCAACAAAGTGTTAACAAGATTTTTGTAAATAATTACAAATTTACAAAAAAAAACGATAAACAACCAACGAACAAATTCAAATCATTCTCGACTAATTCTTATTTGCAATAGATTATTTTGAGCAATATTTTTTTTTAATTGTTTTAATTCTGTTACCATGGTTGAAGCGTTTGATTATATTTTTTCAGTTCGCATTTTTGTTTTTTTTTTTAATTCAATTATTCATAATTGTAGTAGTCAGTTGAGCTGACTTGAAAAAAAAGAAACACCCTACTGAAAGAAAACTTCAATAAATAGATAAATAAATAACATAAATCATGCTCAATTTTGCAACAAAAATGTAATGTAATACACCCCTTGGGAGGTTTTGACTGACGTTGAATTCGATCCGCTTGTCCTTGACGTTACCACTTATTAGCGTTAGCCAAGCGTCTTCTATGTGGATTTTCTTGTTATGGCAGCGTGTTTCAAATTCCCATTTACGCTGATCAAAGTTTGGCCCTAGAGGCGAATGTGTGAATGGGACTTTAGATTAAAGCTCTCGTTAGGTTTCGGTGGTTAAAAATTCGACTTCGCCGTTCCGTGCACGAATCTTCGCTATCTATCAAGTAGGGGCCTGTAATACGATAAGGAATCATTTATACTTACGACAAATGTAATCGTAAGTCAATGGCAAATCGTGTACAAAAGTGATGCGATTNACACTCATCCATTTATCTTTATCACTTACACCTTAATTCAATCAATAACACCAATTAATCCATTTACGTGGCATAGTGGCTGGCCACTTAAGGGAGTTAAGCCCCGTCACACATTCGCACTTACCGTAGCCAAAATTATTTTGGCTCTAGCACACACTGCCGTCGAGCATTTTCATAGGGTATGTCGTAGAAGGAAGTGAAGTGTATCAGTGGTAATAGGCGGGTTTACTTATATATTCAAATTTATGTGCGTTTAACTTAGTTACGTGGTATTCCATAGACCGGTTGATAACAATAAGACCACAATACTTGGAATCCAATTTGCATACATTACTTGTTGCTATGTCGGGCAAGCCTCGGGCAAGCTTTCGAGTTGTCAAGAACAACCTTTGTGTTAGAGGTATGCATAGAATCTGCATCTATTAGTAAACCCGCCTATTGATTAGTAATATTCCAAATTAGTGTTTCGTTTATGTACTCGTGCTTTACTTAGGAGTTAGCAAGATTTTTGTAAATAATGATTATCTACTAAACAATCAAATTTAAATAACTTCAGTCTAATCCGTTTTAAATACATTATTCCGAGCAATAATTCTTGTTCAAAAAAAGTTGTTTCGATTCTATTGGCATGGATTGAAACTTTTGGTAATGTTTTATTTTAGTTCACATTTTTGTTTAATTTTTAATTAAAATATTTGACTTGAACAAAATAATACACCCTATTGAAAGGAAACTTGAATAGATAGGATATACAAAATTAAAAAAAAAATTATTCTCAATTATGCAACAAAAAAGTTGTGATATATCCCTTTGGGAGGCTTGGACTGACGTTGAATTCGATCCGCTGGCTCTCGATGTTAGCACATGTTAGCGTTAGCCAAGCGTCTCCGATGTGTATTTTTGTGCTCAGGGTGCGTTGTTTCAAATTTCATTTACGCTGACCAAAGGTTGGGCATTGAGGCAAATGTGTGAATGGGACTCTAGGTTAAAGCTCTCGTTCGGTTTTGGTGGTTAAAAATTCGACTTCGCCATTCCGTGCACGAAGCTTCGCTATCTATCAAGTATAGGGGCCTGTAAGACAATAAGGAATCATTTATACTTACGACAAAACTAATCGTAAGTCAATGGCAAATCGTGTACAAAAGTGATGCGATTGATCGTAAAATCACAGGTACCTATTTATGTTACAGGAACCAAGGATGACCGAGATGAAATAATTACCCATCGTATTCGATTTAACTATGCAGTTCATATTATAGTATTTATCAATGATATTCACAAGTCTAATTGATTACTAGGTTCGTATCACCAGTTTCTTTTTCTTTCTTTTCCTATTCAATACACCTTTGTGCTTTTATTCTGCGTCGGCCAACCATTTTTCAAAAATTAAATCTGTCACCTGGACGCACAGAAACGCAGGTCATACGCTGGACTGACTTTTGACGTACGCCCCTTGATCGTCAGATCGTATG
>BQKZ01000525.1:109778-140984 GCA_036244855.1 Temnopleurus reevesii | reverse complement strand
AAAAAGTTTCATGATAGTAAACATCTAGCAATAGAAACGACTGAGTAGCTTTCAAAATTTATTTTACTGGTGGAGAAAAAGTTTCATGATAGTAAACATCAAGCTATAGAAATGATTAAGTAAGCATTAAAAAAACTCCTTTCACAGGTGGATAAAAATGGATATTGCACACGCTCATATATATACACACAAAATCATGCATAAATATGTCATCACTGAAGTTTGCTGGGTTATAAATTTTAACCAGTTGTGTGTAAGAACCGGTTTGTTCTGTATGAAGCATATTCAGAGATACCAATTGTTACAGAATATGCATGAAACAAATAATGTGGATCACCTATTGGCTATGCCCAATATTTACTAAGTAGTAAAAAAAATGGTTACTCTCTTGAGATCATATTTGGTTGGATTGTTTGGTTATTCACATTTGATTTCTATCTACATGCATATTTTGGAATGATTAGCATCTCTGCATATAATAGCTACAAAATTGATGAGTAAAATGGTTGAAAATCATAGACCTCTATATTAAGCAAGTCACACTGCAAAGACTTTAAAAATATAATTATTTGGTATAAACCAAAATAATCATGATATTATCCGTCTTGTTTTCTTTTGACAATCAAACCTGTCTTAGTGGCTACCTGTCTATAGCAGCCACCTGTCTAGAGTGGTCACCTTAAATTGCTTCCCTCCAGACAAAAATGTGTGTTAGAGAACCTGTCTATAGAGGTCACCTGACTTCAGAGGCCACTTTTTCTTTTACCCTCGAGTGGCCACTATAGACAGGTTTGACTGTATTCTTATCAAGTTAGAGAACAGCACAATAACCGATTGCGGACAGAACAATCATTGTATATGTTGGTCCCAAATACATACACTGTAGGTGTTAGGATTATATCATATTGTTCACAAGACACATAAGGAAGAAAATATCACTGACTCCATCCATTCCTTCTTATGCTACATTTCATTTGAATGATGAACATCTTTTCGCCTCAGACCTGCAAATTTGCTTTATTCCTAAAAAAAAAGTAACATAACTGTGAAGTAACATAACTTTGCTAATTAGTTGTGCCCATAAGAATATCCAGCCCATTTAAGAGTTTCAAGAAGTCATACTGCCATTGCATAGTTTTTTGTGAAAAGGAAAGTTTTTTTTCTGACAAATTTTATTCGTTAAGATATTTGACATCACATTTCTATTTGAATGCATCATACATGTACCTTGGTGTGCCCACAACATAAAGAAATAGAATCAATTAAAACCCTGCAAAAGTCCATAAATGTGATAATTCTTATTTCAAAATAAATCCCTTGCCCATGTGATTTACAAAAGAGGATAAATCTAAATTCAACTGAACTTCATTTCACTGAAATATTCAGTTGCCTGCTTCCTAAAAGTGATCTTTTTTATTTGCAAATACAACATTCTTCATGCTCCAGTCACAAATACCGGTCATATGTGGCTCAGTGTGGCTCAGTGGTAGAGCGTCTGCCCCATGAACGGAATGTCGTGGGTTCGATCCCCGGCTGGGTCATACCAAAGACCTATAAAAATGGGGCCATCTGCCTTCTTGCCAGGCGCTCAGCATTTAAGAAAGGAGAAGGGTAATAATAACTTTATGTTATGCAGGGCCCGCTGGAAGAGCAGCTAACTTACAGCTGAATGTGGCTACCCTGGGTAAATAAGACATTATTATTATTATTATTATTATACCTTTGCAAATGCCGAACAAACACTTTCATAGCCAATTATACACTTTCATGAAAGGTATGAAAATTATTTGTATAGTGTTCACAAAGAGACTTGTCAAATAACATAAAATCCAGTGATAAAACAATCAAAATCATCAATATAATGAATAAAAAGTACTGCTTTTTTTGTAGGTTCAAGTACCGACTTGGCAAATATACAATATATATATTTATCAATTACAATTTGATACTCTTATTTACATTTACATTTACTTTTACATTTTACATTTACATTTACATTTAACATTTACATTTTGCTAATTACATGAAAGAGTTGTTTGGATATAATATATACAATTCATAGACACTCTACACTTTGGTGTATTTTCACACTTGATATAGGCATTCAAATATTATACATGATGAAAATCTGTCTTAATCTAATTAATCGGCATCAGTGTCTCACAAGATCAAAATCGTTTGATTTATTATTCACTGCATTTTAGGTACGCTCCAATGTCACAACATATTCGTCACTGTGTATTCTACTTATATACTAAACACAAACAGTATGAAATAGATTTCAGTTGTCTAAGTAGAAACATATTACTAGAATCGAAGACAGGAAAACATTACCCAAAATGATCAAAATATTTCATTACCTTGAAATAGGCAGTGTCAAAATAAAAACAGACATATTGCATCATTAAAAGCCCAGGATATCCTTAAAATATGCTTTGAAACAAAAGTTCATCTACCATAAATTGGGGTAGTTACATTAAAACACAATTGAAAAATTGTATCATTTTCATTGTAAACAGAGGATAGAAATTTGAGTTGTATCATTATCGTTATCATGATAAACTTTTGTTTTCAAGTTAAAAAGGCAATATTTAATTAAGAAGGTCTAGTAAAAATTACAAGATATCATTGATTAGTTGATAACTAAAAACTCAATTGTGAAAAACTGTATTTCCAAGTAATTAATTCCCTGCAATAGACTAGTTTTCTTAGAAGATGTAAATTTAATGCATACTTGGACTCACTGAAACATGCCCTGGGCTTGCTAGATTTAGCAACAATTGATATATTTAAATTGTATTCAGAGTACTGTTTTTCATTTGTTTTATCACATTTTTAAATGAAATACTATGCAACTTTTTATTAGCATGAAACATGCACAAATTTTCATCACAATGAAAACTGGCCTTTTGAATAAAAGGTGTAGTCAATTGGTTAATTGCTATAATATATCAAATTGGGAAAACTAAATCTAACTAATCTCTTGGTTGTTGTTGATGATGATAATGATGATGATGATGACAATGACGATTACGATGACTACAACGATGGATTCTTGTAAAAGGCTGACATCTGCCTCTGCATTGCAGTCCTGGAGATTTCTGCATATTTTAATGTTCATTGACCATTCTTATAATCTTGCTCCCTTTCATATTCTGTCCTCCAAATGGTTCAAATAGGATACTTTTGCGGTCATCTTGAAGCGGGAAACGTATAATCTTCAAAAGAATCCAAATTCTTGACAGGTACACATCCACATATAAAACCACAGACAGATCTCAGCTCCTATTACACTACGTATGGCAACAAGCAAGGTTGAAGATATGTTCTACACATATACAAACATTTTGGTAGTAATCCATTCATATGATTGTTCCAATTCTCGCTTTCAGTTCTATGATGAGACTTGACGAGCATCATGGGATACGCTCATCTACTGAACAGACCATGGAACGTGAATGATCTCTTGACCTTTGGCTTGGCGCTTATCAGTTCACCTGTGAACAAGCAGAAAGAAAGAACAAAACAATGACATTCAATGTAACAATCAAAATTTAAGTGAAATATAAATTTTTATCTACATACATATAGATTGTTTCATCATTTCATTCATTCATATAATCTACTTACGGGATTTTGCCAGAAACTTGTGATCGATTGCAAAGATAAAGTACATAAATTCATATCCACATTAATGGATCACTTCATTTATTCCTTTATTCACTCATAACTTTATTACTTATTTATTCTCTTTCAAATTCATTTACTGATATCAATTTAATTAATAGAGTATTCATTTTTTCGTCTATTTATTGAAGTATCATTCATTCATTGATTCAAGTTTGTTTATTCTTTCTTTTTTTCTTTATTTCTTCATTCATTGATTCAAGTTTGTCCATTCTTTCTTTTTTTTTCTTTCTTTCTTCATTCATCTATTTGTTTTATTTATTCATTTGTGTTACACAAAGTGAGACTGACCTGTATTTGAGAAGGTAGAGAGACATAGTCTATCCATCTTGCTACACAGTCCCGTCTTTGGATCTCGCGTGGGTAATGTCCCAAAGACTGGAGCAGTCACGTCCAAAGCAGCCCTGTAAAAACGGGAAAAGACTTATTCAATTTCTGGAATAGAATTTCCAGCAATTTCTTATATAATTGTTAAACTTCAAAACTTCCGACCTCTGCCCTTGATCATGTGATCACAAAAAATGACATTTGTGCTGTTGGTAATATCCAAAATTGTTGCATTATTTTACATCTACTTTTGGTTCATTATCTGTGATGTATGTAACCCCCAAAAGTTAACCTTTTGTACATAATCTCATTTTTAATTGCATTTAATTCCTATTTTCTCCAAATTCATGAAGAATCAATAATTGCATTCAAAATGAGCTGTGGATCATCAGGGCTGGCTATCTTGTCACAGATCGATGATCATGAATGCACTACAAAGAAATCCCATTTTCATTGACTTTACACTTAATGAAATCTATATATGTTTTCATATATATAATTTTAGCACAAAAATTCAAGTACTTTATCAAACATCTGAATTCATGAAGCATTGCTTATAATAGTGTGGTCTTTTCACTCACAATTTAATTGGCTTAGGGTTAAAACTTGTTAAGAAAAGAAAAATAACATGATAAAGGTTTTGTCCTAAGCAATGTTTCACCATGATAAGATTTCAAGTACGACTAGTATCCATTCTTAAGCAATGTAATTGATATTGCAAAAGATATTACACATATTTAGCACAAGAACTAATATCAGTCATTCTCTTTATGGGACAAAAGATGATGATGATTTCTCATCTTGGTGAACCACTGCCTGGAGAGCATTTTATGAAGCTTGTTGCAAATAGTGCTGACATATCCAACAAAATCTGTGATTTTGATTAGATGAAAAGAACTATCTCTGTGTCTCACTATTATAACTGTCCGAGCATGAGCATGACAAGCTTCATGAGTACCCTCCTGATCGAGTAATAAGCATATGTATAAATAGTACCTGCTTTGTGGTGCATCGGTTTCATCCTGCGACATTGTGGTGCTACTGTTATTCTCATTGCTGTTAGTAGTAGTCAAGGGGTTAAGGGAGGTGGGTGCAAAACACAAAAATAAGAGCAAAGGTGTTATTAGGACATTTGTGTTATATCATGCAACTACTATTTAATAAGGCAAAAAATAATTGTTTAGATGCCCTCCTAAGGCTATTTTTTTTAATAGCGTTTGCCGGTCAGGAAAGGTCTTTTTATTCATTAAAAAAAATTAACACAGTTCACACATTTCATTAATAAAAGATTACTTGGAAGGTAATGAAAAACCAAATATCTGAAAATGACTTTTCTGGTTGGATTCCACATGTTTATTTATAATTTTGCTGTGATTTTCAAATTTGAGTGAAAAATTATATACAAATAAATTCAGATTGGGCCATTTTTAGAGGGCCAGTCGGTCGAGAGCATCCAAACAATTTTTTTTGCCTAAATTCCATGCAGAGAATAGATATGTGGATGCATATTCTCTACACAAATGCAGAGATGCCAACTGTTCAAGAATATATGCAAGACGTCAATATTCAAATGTGAAAACACAACAGCTGAACAAAAATTGAAGTGAAAGGAAACATGACAACGTTAGCCATTACTTTCAGATATTGACTTGTGAAGAAAGCCTTCACTTTGTGCATATTTAGAACAGTTGGCACCTCTACAACTTGTTAATATACAATTTAACTATGGTAAAACAATAAGTTTTGGGGCATATCGTAATTTTTTTTCGGATTCAACACTCAAAGAATGGAAAAACATTCAAAAACTTTCTAATTTTGCTCATGAATCTATGATAATGCACTTCTATTATGAAATATTTATCACACAGTTTGAACATTCTGTTTACTTTTGATCCATCGTGGAGAAACTATTTAATGTCACTAGCACGAAAATACAGACTATCTAGTATTACATGTTAGAACACTAAACGAAACACTGCAATGTTAGGTAACACAGGTCGAGGCATTCCTGTGTACTTACTTATGGGCTTTTGTACATCTTGGATATGTGGCACTGTAGGATCGTATAAAATAATTTGGCATCTTAATCAATTTTTTCTACCAATATTATTCTACAGAAGTCACACAAAATAATTTGACATCTTATGAAACCTTTAGTCAATAGTCACCACTTAAACTTCTAAAAAAGTCACACAAAATAATTTGACATCTTGTGTAAATCTTTAATGAATAGTTACTACTAATACTTTGCCATCTGTGTAAATCTCTAATCAATAGTTACTACCATTAAATTTCTAATAGAGGTCCTTGGTAAAATATGATCATCAAAAATTGCCTTTTTGTTTTCATTAGTATAGAGAGCTATTATATATTATAAATTTGTGCTTTTCCATGCAGTGGTGATTCAGGATTATTGATAGCAAATATATTGCACTAGAATCAAGTTTTATTTTGTAAAATTAGAGATAAATCTACTGTTATGCTGTCAATATATATCATTTTCATGTTCTGTTGACTTAAAATCTACTACGTTATGCTTGCAATAAATTATGTATGAGAAATGTTGCAAATAATAAGCATCATATATATTTCAGTAATTTTTTTAGAGCTGTGATACGCCAATTTCATGTATATATTTGCCAGCTAGAAAATTTTGTGAAAAGCAGAATATATTTGTAATGATGATGTACTGATTCAGCAGAAGATAGGAAGAGAGTAAAAGAATAATAGTTTTTACTAGAGAGAAAGGAACTTCTATAAATAAGGAACAAAGACTAATGGGGTGTTGCTCAAAATCAACTGCAAATCAACTGCAACTTTGCGAATTGTAACACGCATTTTCATTCGCGCATGGTGCGCGCATTTAACAAGACGCGCATGAAACAATGATTTTGATTGGCGTATTCCGATCAACTGCAACATTCGATCAATTGCAACTTTTGAACAACATCCCCTAAGAAAGATAACAAGGAATAAGAAGGATAGAGGAAAGAAAGAGAGGTAAAAAGAGAGAGTCAGAAGCAGGGAGACAGAGAGAAAAATAAAAGGAACAATAGAGGCAGAAATTAAAAGCTTTAAAAATACAGAGAGTATACTGTAAAGTTTGCAGATTCGTAGTGTACTTCTGAAATGAATCTAACAGCGATGATAGAGGGCAGTCTTACCTAAGAAGTCCGCTCATAACAGTATGGTCGGTTCTCTGGATGACGTTCTCGATATCTCTCTTGTTCAACTCATCCACACATGCTTCGATAAGAGCATTCATCATGACAGCCTGTAAAACAAAATTAAAGCTAAGTTTGAGTTCTGGAATTAAAAAAATCTAATTTCTTCACTAAATGGATGGAAGCAATCATAAAGTATTTATCATATAGCAGATTGCCAAGTTAGAACGGTATGGTCAGCATTGTTATGTTTAAATATCAGAAAAGTAAGACATTGTATATAATGATTTATTTTGTGAGCTTCTGAGAATTTTTCACAAATATGATTTATTCAATGATTTATTCAACAAGAATGTCTTGACCATCTGTTTGAGCATCGACCCCCAAAACGGTTCATTAGAAAGTGAATTTGATGTCTTAGCTTTCACTTCAGCCAGTACATCACCAAACATGCAAGATCATTTGGATTTAAAACTGTATTGGAAGTGATGTTCAATACTTAACCAATGGGTCACTGGTTCAAACCCTACTTGAGAGACGTAATTTTTTCAAACAGCTCTGGGCAACTTATAACACACATTTTTGTGTCCTGGTTGTTGAATCTCTTTTTTCATTTATGATAACCTACCCAACTAATGAACATCATCTACTTTCAATCTTCACTTAATTATTGGCAATGCAAATATATTTTTTGTGTACGATAATAATAATAATAATAATAATAATAATAATAATAATAATAATAATAATAATAATAATAATAATAATAATAATAATAATAATAATAATAATAATAATGATAATAATAATAGTAATAATAGTAATACTGATAATAATAATAATAGTAATAGTAATAATATTAACAATAGATGCAATTTATATAGCGCACATATCTACTCTGCCGAGTGCTCAAGGCGCTTTTCATTATCATTACCCCAGCTTTAGCTCAGCGTACACCACAAGGAACAGGGATATACACATACCTGTCTTGAGAAGATCTGAAGTACTTTGCTGCACCACTTTCCCCTCTCCCTCGTATCAAACTCCAACCATAAACAAGGTAGACAGTCGACTTCCTTCCTCGCCGGCTCCGTGAATTCCCACGACAGCTCGTCAAACTTGAGTCCCAGGAGAAGCTCCTTCAATGTACAATTAAAAAAAAAGAAATGAATATCAAATACTGTTTTTAACTGAAGTAACAGTATTCAACTTTGTTCTTACATGTAAAACTCACTATCCTAAATATTTTCATAGGTTTTAGGAACTGAAATACTGTGATAGTCAAAATATTCTGTTACCTGCTATAGCTATAAAGCTCATAACAATGGTATGGCCAAGTAATCCCATTGGTCTCAGCTTTATAGTGATGACAGGGAGAAAATGAAATAGACTTGCACTGTACAAAAATAGAAAAAATATCAAAGTGAATATTAATTTTCTAGCACTTGTTTTTTGTAAACTACTGATGAAATGTAAACAAAATCCTATCTATTTTTGTTTGGTAAATTAAAAATATACCAATAAACATATTGTTATCAAAAGTATTGATTTTACCAAATAATGAATGCTACAAATATCTAAATACGAACCTGTTTCAGTTCGTCAATGACATAGACGCCATCTCTGTTGATGCCAACATAAACCTTCCTGTCTGCTGAGTCCCGGACCTTGACAGAGATGCGTCCCATCTTCTCTATCTGTCCCCGGAAAAACACAGACCTGTTAAAGAAGAAACATTCTTGATAAGTTCATAGTAGTATATATTAAAATATATCAAATTCTTAACAACAAATTATATTTTGAGACTCTGGATTCAGTAGTAAGGATTATCCCAACCAAGCGTCGTGGTGCGCCCTCTAAAAAATTAAGCTGGAACCTGAAAACTAGAACCCCTGTAAATGTACTTTGGATGGAGATGTTGAAGGTCAGTCCAATCCATCAAAATCAAGTTTTTTAATGAATTTGTTGTAAGAAGCATAGACCATTTGCAATGAAAATTTGCATGTATATATTCAATCAATTTGCAGTTGATTTGCAATTCATCACAACTTTCTAGGAATACTCTTAGAATGACACAGGCTCTAAATCCAAAATTCTTTCTGTCTCTCAGGTTGAGAAGATGATTTTAGGTTGCAATATTACTCTTTGTCCTAACCTACCCATAGAATGGAAGCTTCCAACAAAACTCCAAGAAGAGATGATGACATTCCTGCCGCGAGCTGACCTGCTCCGAGAAGTGCTTCCAATGTCGGAGGATACTCGCCTCAACGGACAACATGGCGCCGTTGCGACCCTTGATGACTGACCATCGGCTGCCTCCTTTGAACATGCATGCTGGTAGGAGCTTCTTAAGGTCGTTATCCCTAGGGAGGATCAAGTAGAGATGATATGAGAAATGTAAATAATGATTTATATCTAAAACATGTATTTAGCTCTGTGAAGACTCTGGTTTTAGAATTGGGAATTTGTTTTTTTAGATTGTTTAAAATTATAACATTCATTATCAAATTATTCTATTCATTAGATGGGGCATATGATGTGGCTCTTCGGATACTCAATTTGAAATGAACAGTTATCAGAATCATAATAATCACTGTAATCATCATCATTACAAGCTTAACATTTAGTGGCATATTATATTACCTAATCTCTATAAAGTACCATCTATTTTATCATGATTATCACCAATATCCTTATCATTATCATCATCATGTTATCACCGGCACCTTGCACAATAACAATCAATATCTTCACCATCATCATTACCACTATTATCATCATAAACATCACCACAACCACCATCATCATCATTAACAGCACCAGCAGCATTACCATCATCATCGTAATGATTCTCATCAACATCACCACCACCACCAACATCTTTATCATCATCATCATAATTACCACCACCATCATCACCATCAACATCACTGTCATCATCATCATCATCATCATCATCATCATCATCATCATCATCATCATCATAATCATCATCATCATCAACATCATACTATTACCATTGTCACCATCACCACTACAACCAAAACCACGATTAACATCATCATCATCTCTTCTCTCTCAAAATATACTAACTTGAAGAATCCCATCTGATGCTGATGAGGATCGTATCTTCCAATCTCTAGATGAGCCAGCATACCAGCAAGGATCTCATAGTCCTCCACCTCATATGGGTACATGCCATTAAGAACCTTCATCATCATCACTATGATCAACACCACCATCATTAGTATCATCATCATTATCATCATTATCACCATCATCATCAACACCACCACCTTCACCACCACCACCAACACACCACCACCACCACCACCATCACCATCACAATCACCATCATCATCATCATCATCATCATCATCATCATCATCATCATCATTAACATCATCAGCGTCATCATCATCTTTATCATACTACTTACTACCACCATTGTCAACATCTCTATTACCGTCACAGTCATCATCACCACTAGAACCCAAACCACCATCATTGCCACCGCCACCAAACACCATCATCTTCTCTTCTCTCATCTCATATACTAACTTGAAGAATCCCATCTGATGCTGATGAGGATCGTATCTTCCAATCTCTAGATGAGCCAGCATACCAGCAAGGATCTCATAGTCTTCCACCTCACATGGGTACATGCCATTGAGAATATTATCCTTGGCCTCGTCGAAAAGCCTACTCTGTATCTTCCCATTTGTAACCTGAAAATTCAATTCATAATTAAGAAAGGCAACATTACTTTTTTTATCAGAAGCAAATTCTCAAAAATTAAATGAGATTAATCAATCAGTATGAAATTTCATCTCGCAATAAGGATCAAATTTAATACTGTATGATATAATATTTGAAAGAATCAAATAACAAATAACACTTTAACATTTCATAGTTTTAATAGACACATATTTCAATTCAAGTCCAATTATATTCTATCACAGCATAGACATTCACCACTTGTAGCCCGATGAAAAAAACATACCCGGTAATCATACAAAATCAAAGTACTTAATGTAAAAATCATCATTTTTAAAAGATATCTAATATCATAACAAAAAATAAAAGAAACCCTAGCTTTTGAATTTGTGACCACTGTAGTGATCACTTTCATTCGAAAAATTCTCTGTGACAAAAAGCGAATATTGGCACAATAATAATGGTCAGATTTGGAGTAGAAATTTTTTCTCTTTCTGCTCATGCATCTTTCATATTTGTTAGAGCATTTCAAAAATATTAAGCATACTCACTTTCTTCTCTGCTTCTTTTGGGTAGAAAGCATTCCTTTGGAATGATATAACTGGTTCATCTGGAGAAAACAAAATGATCAGAAATTAAATTCTAAATCTAAAGGTAAACAAATAATAACATTATAGTTATACAGACAATAGGCAGGTTTAGTGATAGATCCACATTTTATGTGTTCTTTATACACAAACATTGTTATTGACAACCCAAAAGCTTGCCTAGGGTTGCCTGATATAGCAGCAAATAATGTATGCAAACTGGATTCCAACAATTGTGGTTCAATTGTTACTAACCAGTTTAAGGATTACAACATAACTTGCGGCGTTGGCAAGGAACATGTATACATTTGAATCTATCAATAAACTGGTCTATGCAGAACCATGATTATACAGTACTTTCAAATATCATTTTACCTCAACATGTGTATTTTACCTTTTTAAAAGCCCATGTACAGATTTGGTAAAAGCGAATATCTTTATTGCCAAATTTTGTCTTCAAATCTAGATAAAATGAAACATGATATCATGAACATGCTGTACAAAAGATTGTGCGAAAAATGAACAAGTTTTGGAAAAGTTATAACCTAAAGTGTGCAAAATATTTCAGCGTTGTGTCCCCCGACACTAATTCAATATTTTCTTTCTTGATAAAGAACAACTTCTCATGCACAGAATTGGATGAAAATTTCAGAACTTATTCTTTGTGTCTTCCTTTGTATCAAGCATTAATCAAATCTTGGAAATAACTTTGTATATGCCCAATAAGAAGCAAAATATTGTTATAACTAATAGAGGGCGCTAAATATGATTTAACGGTCAAATTCAAATATTCAAAAGAATTAGCTCGTAGAAAAATATGCTATGGTCTTAAAATGTGTATAAAAATTACATGTCATGGCAAATATCCCCAAAATTCACATTTCTTAATCTTTACCAAAACTATACTTGAGCTTTAAAAAAAGTACAGTGTATTCACTATTCTGAGCTCCTTGACTTGTAATAGGTTATATCTGAACCTTGCCCAGGTCCTTGGAATATGATGGATATTTGCATTGAGTGCTACACATCAAAGTCCATAATGTCATATACACAATGTCATAGTATTTGCAGGTACATGTAAATGTACGGCAGCCGCATTTTCATAAACAATCACTAACAGATTCATACATACATAAGCCACAGCTTGTTTCAAATTGGCTCAAAAGGAATAAGTGAATTAGCAGCCAAATAAAGCCTTGCAAGTTCTTAATTTTTAGGCTCCTTCATATAACATCTTTTGCAAATGAAAATTGGAGATTACCAGGCTTATAACTTGAGCATGCAAGAGCAAGATAAAATGATCAATATCTATCTCAACTCAACATGAAATACTTTTCAGTACAAATCCTCTAACAGCAGTGAATTTCCTGTCTAGGAGATACACTATGTAGCAACATCCTGTCGTTGACACTTTCGGTTGTGTTCAAAACTTTCCACTCTTGACTAAACATCATCATAATATTATCATAATCGAGTGAGACTGTCTGGCACATTGAGTACTTTTGGTTGCACAGCGATCGCAACTTCGCACTTTTGTGTTTACTGTATAGGATACTTGTGCTGTGGATAATGATACTACTAAAAGCATTATAGTGGAAAATATAACTGTGATTGACAGTTGTATGACAAATGCCACTTGTAAGTTTAAATGTCATTGTATTGCTTTCTCATAGTTCATAAGTAATTAGCTACTTTCTAGAATGGAAAAGAAATGTCTTCATTTATTACAATTGTCAAAATGACAGCAATCTGCAGGAACAAATCAAATACTAGTAATTTTCAGAAATTTGTATAAGAGGGATAGCGACAGATAAAATATGATAAAATTTGTCAAAAAAAAAGGATAGTGTTAGAGAATCAAATCAGGGTTCTTAGAAATATTTCTCAAGGAGAAGATAATTTGTATATCATAGAAGTTAAAATTACACTGTTTAATAATGTGTTGATTTATAATCATATTGATAAGTATAATAATAGTGGGTAAAGAATGAGTCCATAATCTCTGCTACTGTATATGGCAGAATTTTTTTCCAGAATTTGTCAGAGTCCAAAGTTTTATACAATCAGTACCTGGAATCGCAAACAAATTCTTACCATTTGCTTTCATCTCTTCACTGTGCATTGTGTATTTATCAAGGAGATCTGGCCACTGCCTACATAGTCTGAAGGGTATGTGATGGGGTTTGAGCTGTAATGCTGTAGGGGAAGAGGAAAAAAAAAGGAATACGATATTTAGGATATACAAATATTAATGTAGATAATACAAACATATCTTTTTTTCTACAAACAAAATATTGATTATCTTTATGTCAACGAAGTATAATACATTGTAAATAAATTTCAAAATTTCCGAACAAATATTAATGGAAATGAAAATGCTTACATGAAAATATAATTAAGAAGAAAGTCAAGGGCTTGAAATCGATAAAAGGCAATCTTGATGAAGGGTACTTTTAAACCTACTAAAGAGGGCACCATGGCCCCGGCAAGCTAAAAGGGAACATAAAACATTTGCCTTGGGTTAATTGTCTTAGCATAATTTGAGCCCTGAAAACAATTGCTAAGATAAATATTTACAGAGTATGAAAAAGAATACTTATAGAAGAAAAATTGACAGGTAAATGGTAATGGAAAAGTAAATCATAAACAAAATAAAATTTTCATCTATTGATGAATGCAGAAAAGATGAAGTGGGGAGGAGAATTGGGGAGTGGATCGAAAGTGAAATTATTCTTCAGATACGAGAATGGCTTATTTTCCAAGACCAGTATTCAGCTGACATACACTGTATTCCTGCCTTTCATGAGCAATCATATAATTTTTCCAGCTATTTCGAATGAATCAGTCAATGTTCGGAGGCTCATATCTAAAGATTAATTAAAAAATCATTTTGTGAGATAAGAATATGTACATGTAGGCTTGCATGTACCAAATCTTTCAATCCAAATTGAGACTTTGATCTCACGAAAATGGTAGAATGAAAAGTAGTCAATCTATAAATATCTTTGTGGCATTTAAGATGGTATTATTAATGTATCAAGCAATAAAGGTCTCAATAAATCAAAATATGTACAGTAAGGGAATTCTCATAATTCTAAAATTTGTGGACGTGCGAAAACCATGAAAGAACCTCTCTTCAAATACCCAGAATTTACCCTTTGCACATATTCCGATAGCGAGGTTTAAGTTAACCCTGGTCTAAATCTGTGGTTTAAGTATGGGTAGCCAAAAGTGCCAAACCTTCATTCACAATGAATAATTGTTATGTTAACTACTCTCTTTTCCCATGCTCTAATATTGAAGAAAACTATTCAGGTTTTCATTCCGAGACAGTTTTAAATAATACGAGTACCATATGTGTTGTTAAATTAAACATCGACTGTTATAGATTCAAGCCTCTTTTGGCTTTCCATACTTAAACCACAGGTTTAGACCAGGGTTAACTTAAACCTCGCTATCGGAATACGGGCCATGAAGTCTACACACCTGAACACATAGTAAACTAGCTCACTCAGTCCAAATAGAAAAAAAATCTAACTGAAAGAGTAATTGAATTTGACAAATCTTGTTTCGCTTTTACCAGCAAGCTGCCTTAATAAAGTACATGCTATTATAAAGCACAAGCTGTTAACTCGCTTGGCAAATATTTACCCCCATTCATTCATATCTGAAGTGTTTTCTGAACTTTGACCAAGTTTGAATGACACAGAGTGAGTTCTCACTGCCTATGTGTACATAAAGAGCCCCTATGCTGCATGTAAATTGGAATGTACCAGTGCAATAATTTGAATGACACTTGTATGCTGTGCACAACCTTCTGTTTTATTGTTCCGCATAGAATTGTGCTGTGGGAAATCTCATATTTTAAGCTGTAAAAGGGCACAGTTAACTAGAGCGACGCTCAACCAATAATATGAGCCCATGTGTCGAGATGTGATCATTTGAAAGCGAAGAAAAGAAAATTGAATTCTATGAAAGATTGAGGGGTGAAAATTTGACCTTGCCAAAAACAAAAATGCATCAGATGACTTTGAAATTGTATTTCGTTGATCATTTACGCTCCAAAGAATATTTTCTTAATAGTTTGATGAGAATAGGATAGTTGAGGGAGAAGAAAAACAGGAATAAATTAAAAAAAAATTAATTGTAGGGTACTAACAAAATGTTATACAGCTTTATGATAAAGTAATCTCTTCAAGTTTTCAAAATTTCAAGACAAAGCTATAATATTCATAAGAGGGGAAGTGTTTAAATGTAAGGACAAATCTTCCCTCATTCACAGATAATTGAGAAATTCTCTGTGACAAATAATGGCAAATGGTGACACAATAATAATGGGCAGATTTGGTGTAGATTTTTTTTTCTCTTTCTGCTCATGTTTCTTTCATCACTCAATGTGTTCTATCGTCCTGAAAGGGTTAAAGCCCAAGTACAGTTTTGGTAAAAGTGAATAATTTTATTACCAGATTTTGTCTTCAAATCTATATGAAATGATATATAGTATCACAAAAAATATTGCACAAAAGATTGTGCGAAAAATGAATGAGTTCGGGAAAAGCTACAACCTAAAATGTGCAAATTGAAATAGCTAGTGTAGTGCAGCACCACACTATTTCAATATTCTATTTCTTGATAAAGGACAACTTCCCATGCTCAGAATTGGATGAAAATTTCAGAATTTAATTGTTATATCTCTATATCATTCTATTGTCAAATCTCGGAATAACTTCATATATGCTCGATAATGAGCAAAATAATGTTATAACCAAGAGAGAGCCCTAAATATGATTTAACAGTCAAATTCAAATTTTTTGAATATCAGTTTGTGAAAATAAATATGATAATATGGTCTCAAAATGTATAAAAGAATTACATGTCATGATAAACATCCCCAAATTCACATATTTTCATCTTTACCAAAACTATAAGCGGTCAGTGATAGGTGAATTATTCTACTAATAAATTATTCCTGAGCCAATATAAGTGTTTCTGCACTGCGTGAATTTGCAAGATAATTCATGAAATATTCTGACAAATACTGTATGTCATCCCAAAATAGCTTTGAATCACATGAAACTTGATATTCAGCCAGAGAAATAATGCACTCATCGCATCTGCAATAGTATAAACGGTCTTAAGTCTTAATCAAAACTTGGAATATGTGCTAATTAGAAAATGTAGGATGGTATTATAATAGATACCCCCTTTCAATGTTTGATGATCTCGTATGTGTACATAAAGTAATCAATTGACACACATGCTATCACACATGTTATCATCACAGTACTTAAACAAAGGTGTGTGTATTATAAAAAAAAAAAAATCGATATCGATTCGATATCGCCTATTGTAGGTGGCGAGAATTAGTTAAGAAACCCTTTAAATTTTTCTGTCTCTTAGGTTATACAGGAAGTATCCTACACAAGAGCTTTCGCAGTTCATCCTGATCTCGTTCAAGTACAAGAGCTGAAACGTGAGCTGTATTTTAGCCTTCGCTCAAAGACAATTGTGATTACGAGTAAAATATAAACATCACTATGTACAGAAAGCACAAGAGCTATAGCGTACATGCTCCTAAAAGGTTTTATGTGACGTACAAGATGTTCTGAGTAGTATAAAAAATAAGACAATGAGAGAATTTTTTGCTTTAAAAAAATGTAATTTTTTTTTTTCTTTTTTTTAAGTCAATTTAAAGAAATAATCATCACAATGTATAGAAAGTACTATACAGCGCACGTGCGACTGAGAGGTTTTATATGAAGTACGAGTTGTTACGAGTACCTTTTATTAGTGCATCCGGAATAGGGTCATTGAAGAAAAGTTGTTGCTTTTCTTTTATTAGCCTTCGTTCAAAGTCAATTTAAAGAAATAATCATCACCATGTATACAAGGTACTATAGAGCGCACGTGCGACTGAGAGGTTTTATATGAAGTACTTGTTAGGAGTTTCCAATATTAGTGCATTTGGTACACGACTGTTGAAGAAAACTTGTTGATTTATTTAATTTCATGATTTTTTTATTATAAATGTGAATTTGTTGTGTAGGGTACCTACATGTAATCAAATGATTTGGAATTCAATAACTTGTCACATTCAATGCAATTTTGAATCAATTTTTTAATATCTCTAGATTAGATTTGGAATATTCTGTATACTTATAGGGTATGTGATTCTTGCAAAGTAAACTTGTGGTAAATTATAAATGCAAGAGTCTATAAATCATAGGTGATTTTCAATCCCATTGGACAATAAATATTGGACAACAAATGTTGTTCATAGAACAAGAATTGATTATTCCAAAGGTGTACATTTTTCAACTTTATCCAAAGATCAAATAGGGTCACGAAAAACCTGAAGATGAGTAAGAGGCTTGTGGGGAAAAGGTACAATTATTCCCCACAAACGAATGGTGTGGGATTTTACGAGTGGTTGTTTTGATTGTTCTACATGTATGAGTGATATAAATAAACGATTGTAGTGGTTCTGGGTTACTAGTTTCATTGATTGCGGTGTACTATTGTGTGCTCCGTGCTTTGTCAGTTCAACGCTGTTGTTACTAAAAAGCAAAGTGTTGTCTTCATGCAGAAAACCACGCAAATAAGAATATATTGATTTATTTCATGACATTTACAACTGTATATTTTTCTGTGAGTTTAGATGATTTAATCACTCACTTGGGTTGAACTTCCTTATATCAGCCTATATACAAGAATAAGGGGGTGNTCATGCATTTATAGGCCCCAAAACACATGTTTTGTTGCCTTAGAATATCGTTTTTAGTTTTAAAAATCGGATCAGTAAGTTGGAAAAGTGTTTTAAGTTGAAAAATTGCTTTAAAAAAAAATCTAGCACTGTCATAAAACCAGACTGTATGAATTTGACACAATTTGACACAGTGTGTAAATTGCCATTTTGTGCACAATTAGTGAAAGTTCACATCACCAAATTTCCGGTTGAAAAAAAAGAGCACATTTCATCCTCACATTGTTAAGTATACTTGTTTTAATTATTGAGGTTTCATAAGTAAAAATCCTTCATCAATATTGAAGCCCAAGTACAATAGTTTTTTTTTATCTTTATGTTTAATTAAACATCGTTTGTGGTCTTATTTTAAACTAATTAACTACATATGCCTACATGTAATCCTACAGGTATTTCTACATGTCTATCATACATGATTTCATTCTCATCGGAAATAATTAATTATTTCCTGACTAGTTTTCCTTACTATAAATCAAACTTGCATTTATATGACTTCAGCTCATCAAGGGAATTTGTCATAATATTTATTTGTGTTTTTGTATCATTTGTAGTTTCCTTGAATTCCTTTCCATGAGCGTTTTAATCTGGATTATTTTTATACTGTATTTGATATTACTTGATATAAATCATATTTTGAACTGTTGTTAAACTGTTGTTAAATACTGTTGTTAAATACAGTGTATCCTAATAGATAAATGAATTTTAAATTGGCAACCTACAGGTAAGAAATGGATGCCAATATGGAGAACCCTCTAGATTCACTTTAAAGTACACAACATTTCACAATTTCTTCTTTTTCTCGAAAAGCAGACAAAATTTAACTCTTCTCTTCAAGTATAATATGGACATATTGATTATGCATACATTTTGAGATGAATCTTGTTGATTCCTTGCCTGCCTTTCTTTCAAAGGAACAAAATGTGAAATTTTGTGTATAAAGTGAATGAAGAGTTCTCTCCATGTTCAGATATTATTCGATATCGCCTATATATATTGTAGGTGGCGAGAATTAGATAATCTTCATAAACCCTTGAAATTTTCTGTCTCTTAGGTTATACAGGAAGTATCCTACACAAGAGCTTTCGCAGTTCATCCTGATCTCGTTCAAGTACAAGAGCTGAAACGTGAGCTGTATTTTAGCCTTCGCTCAAAGACAATTGTGATTACAAGTAAAATATAAACATCACTATGTACAGAAAGCACGAGAGCTATAGCGTAAATGCAACTGAAAGGTTTTATGTGACGTACAAGATGTTCTGAGTAGTATAAAAAATAAGACAATGAGAGAAATTGTTGCTTTAAAAAAAAGGAAATCACTATTAGCCTTCACTCAAGTCAATTTAAAGAAATAATCATCACAATGTATATAAAATACTATACAGCGCACGTGCGACTGAGAGGTTTTATATGAAGTACGAGTTGTTACGAGTTTCCAATATTAGTGCATTTGGTACATGCGATTGAATGCGATTGAATTTGATTTCATGATTTGTTATTATAAATGTGAATTTGTTGTGTAGGGTACCTACATGTAATTAAATGATTTGGAATTCAATAACTTGTCACATTCAATGCAATCTTTAATCAATTTTGTAATCTCTAGATTAGATTTGGAATATTCTGTATACTCTCGCCTCTTAACTAGAGGGTCGGTGGTTCGAATCTCTCCCAGGGCGTTAATTTCCTTCAGCAAGAAATTTACCCATAGTGTGCTGCACTCAACCCAGGTGAGGTGAATGGGTACCGGCAGGAATTCATTCTTCTAAATGCAGAAGCGCCTACTTGGCAGCTATGTTATGGCCTGGTTATAATATTAGATAATTTGTCTCGCGCCTCTGAATAGGTGACTAGAGAGATGGCGTGTTTAAATGCTATATATTATGTGATTCTTGGAAAGTAAACTTGTGGTAAATTATAAATGCAAGAGTCTATAAATCATAGGTGATTTTCAATCCCATTGGACAATAAATATTGGACAACAAATGTTGTTCATAGAACAAGAATTGATTATTCCAAAGGTGTACTTTTTCAACGTTATCCAAAGATCAAACAGGGTCATGAACAATCTGAAGATGAGTAAGAGGCTTGTGGGAAAAGGTACAATTATTCCCCACAAACGAATGGTGTGGGATTTTACGAGTGGTTGTTTTGATTGTTCTACATGTATGAGTGATATAAATAAACGATTGTAGTGGTTCTGGGTTACTAGTTTCATTGATTGCGGTGTACTATTGTGTGCTCCGTGCTTTGTCAGTTCAACGCTGTTGTTACTAAAAAGCAAAGTGTTGTCTTCATGCAGAAAACCACGCAAATAAGAATATATTGATTTATTTCATGACATTTACAACTGTATATTTTTCTGTGAGTTTAGATGATTTAATCACTCACTTGGGTTGAACTTCCTTATATCAGCCTATATACAAGAATAAGGGGGTGCTGTTCAAAAGTTGCAATTGATCGCAAGTTGCAGTTGATCAGAACGTGCCAATCAAAATCATTGTTTCATGCGCGTCTTGTTAGAAGCGCATATCATGTGCGAATAAAAATGTGCGTTACAATTTGCAAAGTTGCAGTTGATTTGCAGTTGATTTTGAGCAACACCCCCTAAGACTATAATAGTTTGAAATGATAAAATGACCATCAAAATCTCTCTGTCTTCTTTCCTTTTCTTTCTTATATTGTTGGTGGAAATGAGGGGTCAGTTTGTGATATTTTACGTACTGTCTCTGTTTATTTATCTATTTATTTATCTATTTATTTATTTATTTATTAATATTTTAGCAGGATGCCCTCACAACAAGATGTTGGTATCACGAGGGGTCGTGCATAATAAAAAGTACATGAACACATACAATAACAAAACTCGGCAATGTTAAACATTGTTAAATCAAGCCTTTTTATGACCCTGAGGGCTTTGTTAAGATATGAACAGTGTGAACATTTAATCAAGGATGAAATATCAAACCTAGAATCAGCTGATAATCTAGTTCCACATGTTGTTTCTTCACGAGGGCCATGAAAAAAGGTATGGTTAATAACAGTAACACCAAAATATATCAAAAATTGCCCCACATCTATAGAAACAATATTTTTTTCTATAACATTGTATTGCTTGTTGATCTTATGCTGTATCTCTGCAGCTCCTTTAGTGCACTCTGTATATTTGAATTTCATTTTCAGCTTGTTTTATTCTTACAGCAATAAAACATAATCAGTGTATATCAATGAAAGATTCCATTCACAAAATGAATGCACATGCCAATGCACATGCATGTAGATTTCAATATTATAGGGCAGTATACTTATAAAACTACATATTTTGGGGAAGAACGACATAACAAACCGGCTCTCCTCTGTTTTTAATGATTCTCTTCTTTACAACTGTAATTGATTTTGAGAATGAAAGCCCACAAACGTAATTTTCATGGATGCTCATAATGTACATACTGTGCCAAAAATCTAGTCTGATCTCATTTACTAGGGAAAAGTAAACAATACGTCAAATGTTTACATTCAAAGTCCAGCATTTATCAGGGGATGGTTCATTGAAATGTGAATGACGCCGCAGTCACAATCTAAATGGTCGATTTGCGTCAGGGATGATCGTAGAATTTAATTCTGGTCATGACTCAATGGTTGTCACAAAAAAAAATCTGCAAATTAATTATTTTGTGACAAATAGTAACTATCATCAGAAGCAAAACCCTTCCAACTCCTACAAGTAATACCATCCTAACCAATTAAAACAATTAAAATCATATGATTGAGCAAAACAACAAAAATGAAAGCAACATGATGGTCTGCAGATCATGCTTCATGGAAAATTTTGTATTTTTATACTTTTTTCAAATATTGAAACACTTGAAAGACTATGGGGGTGTTGTTCAAAATCAATTGCAAATCAACTGCAACTTTGCAAATTGTAACACGCATTTTCATTCGCGAACGGTATGCGCATTGAACAAGACACAATTGCAACTTTTTAACAACACCCCCTACATGTATGATACTTTTATAACGTTTCAGCTTCTACTTAACACTGCATCTCTCTAATAATAATCATCTACATGTATATCATCTGATGCAGGATTAAACATAATCCCATCTTTAATACATTCAATATCAATTAGCATGTGATAAATCCACAACTGGAAGCAATTTACAGACAAGATGGACAATTCCTCTTTTTTTTGCTGTAAATTCCAAAAGATGTCCAGAGGATACTTCTACAGTGTATATTTAATTGGAGATTATCCTTTCTCATCATAATAATCATTTACTTTTTTAATTTCTTTTTATCCCAAATCAACATTAAAAACAGACTAATTAGCTAGATATTGTTGTTTAATCCATCAATAACTTTAATTAATCCCAAGCTAACAAGTGTAATTACTTAATGCGAACAGATGGAAAAGATTAAATATTAATGAATTCCTAAATAATAAGTTTTAAAATATAGATAACATAATTTTCTCAATAATCTATAAATAAAAAACAGAAACTTGACAAATGTATTGTAATAAGTGCAATTCAATAAGATAAATCCTTGCTGATATATGGAATAAGGAATTGATCATCGATACACCTAGTTTTAATAAAGTTCAGATGGCAGAAGTATAATCAATACTTATTACAAAAATATCTTAAACGAGTACATGTACTTAAGAATGGCACTGTACATGTACATGATAAAAAACAACTTAGGAAGGGGAATAATAACAAGAAAAGAAATTGAAGAATAATGAGGAGGAGAGAAGAAGGAGAAGAAGAAGAAGAAATAGAAGAGGAAAAAGCAGTAAAAAAAAGATGATTAGGAAGAAGATGAAGAGGAAGAAGAAGAAGAAGAAGAAGAAATAGAAGAGGAAGAAACAGTAGAAGAAGATGAAGAGGAAGAAAAAAAAGACAAAGAAGCAACAGCAGAAGAAGAGGAAGAAGAAGAAGAAGAAGAAAAAATAAGAAGATAAAGAGAAGCAGAAACAGCGAAAGAAGGAAAAGAAAAGAAGGACAGGGGAGAGAAGGACTAGAGGAAGAGGAAGAAGAAAATGAAAAAACGAGAGTAAGAGCGGGGACAAGGAGGAGGAGGAAAAGAATATAAGAAAAAAGTATAAGAAAAATAGGATACTTGAGGGGTATCCTATTTATTTGTACATATTGGGCCTGTAATATAAAAGTTGCAATTAAACTTACAATAAATGTTTATCGTAGTCTATGGCAAAAATGTGTACCAAAGAGATGCAATTAATTGCAAGATTTATCGTATCTCTTGTTTGTTACAGGCCCCTGATCAGTCACAATTTTGTAATACATGTACCATACTGATCACGTATATAGACTGTATTATCTACCTTTTTATCAGATAATTAAAAACGTGATCGTTTATCTATTGTTTGCCTTTTGAGTGGGTTGAACCTGTATGTTTATATCACCTTGAGTCTTTCTCTATCTCTCTCTCTCTCTCTCTCTCTACCTACTCAATTAATATTTGGAAATGATCGACCATAACCGCCCTATTCATAGTCATAGAAACGCACTCTATGTAATGTCATGCACAATATCTCATTTGGGGGTTGGTCTCCATTTATGCTCCATCAGTGATGCAGAAACCCTTTTTGGTCCTTCTAATTATGATTCGCACAGACCATCAATAACGTATGTCAATAAGAGACTGAAAACGCTAAGCGCTGCCATAAATCGAACCGAAAGGGGAACGAAAAGGGGAGAAAATGGGAGTGAATGAGTAGAAAACGGGGAAAACAAGCTGTAAAATTTTGCTGGGATGAAATGCTTTGCTTTTCTCTGTACTGAGCGAACATGCATGCATATAATTATACAAAGAGAAACAAAATTTCTTCCGTAGGAGGTAAAATGTCATAATTGCTAGTACTCGTAAATACAGTGTGTATATTACATGTATTTCTGATATGTATCAAGATGATTCAATTTATCTCATATTTGCATCAAAAGCAACATACAGAGGACATAACATTTAAAAAAAAAACCTAAATCACACGCAAATTACAGTTCTCATACAATTCTGCTTTAATATAAAAAATGTATCAAAATTATTGCTAATAATCCTTATTCAAGATATCAATTCAATTATATTATCTAGATTTGATTCAAAAGCCTTGAAAGCGCTTTTTTAATACATTGCTTTCTTGTTAACCGAAAAACAGCAGATTATATGCAGGTAGGGGGAAACCATAGATATTGCATAGCACTAATTGTTAGTCTATAGATTAATCTGAAACCATATCGCAGACAGGTTTGAATATTATGTTTTATGACATCTATTGGTAATAGTTTATCGCGAATGGTTGGTGACATTTTGTATTGGGTCTTATGAAAGTGTTCGATAATGTCTGTGGTGTTGGCAGCCGTCCAAATGGTGTCGGGGATAAAAAGCATTTCGTTGTGGTCACTAATAAGCCTTCTCAGGTAATTATGGAGGCCGTCAGGGCAATCAAATAGAGAATATTGAAAGGTGAGTGGGTATATAGATTAGTCATGTTATATATCACCCACTTACAATTGCTCTACTTCTCGTCTCGTGCCGAACTTAAAAGCTTTACATAATAATCTATAAATGTAATTTGTGGTAATGAAATAATGATGACTTCACTCCTTGCTGTCAAAAATTAAATTACCTAAACCGTCTGTTCCATGAATAATTATGAATAGCAACTTTGATATGAATTACAACTTTAATATTATGGTTCTACAATTATCATGCATCACTATAAACTACATGTACATGTACATGTAAAATGAGTCCTTTGAATACTAAAAAAAGTTTTAAAGATGTTTTCTTTGAATTCTAAAAATGTGTACATTAATAAGATAAACCATTTGAGATAAAATGCAACTTGAATCATATAGGTAAAAACAGTCTCTATGCTTGAATAATGAATTGCAAATTTAATACTGTAATTATCATGCAGTACACTATAAGTAAAATGAGTCCTTTGAACACTACAGCAAAGTTTTAATGATGTTTTCTTTGAGTAAACAATTAAAAAAGTGTAGATTAACACAAACCATTGGGATAAAAAGCATTTAGTTGTGGTCACTAATATGCTTTCGTGGGTAATTATGGAGCCCATCAGGGCAATCAAATAGAGAATATATAGAAAGGTGAATGGGTACACTGCATATGGATTAGTCATGTTATGTAGCATACAATTGCTAGAGCTACATTTCTCGTGCCGGGCTTTAAAAGCTTTACACAATAATCTATAAATATAATTTGTGGTAATGAAATAATGATGACTTCACTCTTTGCTGTCAAAAATTTAATTACCTAAACCGTCTGTTCCATGAATAATTATGAATAGCAACTTTGATATGAATTACAACTTTAATATTATGGTTCTGCAATTACCATGCATGACTATATGCTACATGTACATGTAAAGTGAGTCCTCTGAACACTAAAACAAAGTCTTAAAGATGTTTTCTTTGAGTAAACATTTAAAAAAGTGTAGATTAACATAAACCATTGGGATAAAAAGCATTTAGTTGTGGTCACTAATATGCTTTCGTGGGTAATTATGGAGCCCATCAGGGCAATCAAATAGAGAATATATAGAAAGGTGAATGGGTACACTGCATATGGATTAGTCATGTTATGTATCATACAATTGCTCTACTTCTCTTGTGTACCTCGAGCTTAAAAGCTTTACATAATAAATCTATAAATATAATTTGTGGTAATGAAATAATGATGACTTCACTCCTTGCTGTCAAAAATTAAATTACCCTCGACCGTCTGTTGTGTATTCCTATGAATAAATTATTGTGAAATGAAAAGCAATGGAATAATCAATTACAAATCCAGCACTGCACAAATATCTATATAACATACACCAACCAATCCTCTAAGAACAGCCTAACCTGAACTTTATTTTTTTTGCTCTTAGCCGAAATTTAAAAATTTCGTCCAGTAAATCTCATTCTATTTGCCCTATTATACTCTGGACAATGCAGATGGGTTTGTTGAATCATGGATATATCAGCTCGGACTGAGGTAACTTGCAAGCAATTGTTCTAGTGCAAGTCTTTAATTTTGGGATGACGCAGACAGGATATTTCGAAAAATGGAGATAAATCTCTAATCGACATAGAATCGGGTGGTTCAGTCAAAATTTTATGATTGTGAAAAATTGCTGATCATCTGCAATCAAGCTAAAGTTACAAAGTTGCATTTGACAAAGAAGCCGGCATTTGAATACAAATACGATAGTTGTTTATTCCTCTAGCACTGGCTCTAGTCATATGATTCGGGGCGGCGCAGGTGGAAAAGCTCGAAAGATGGAGATAAATCTCTAATCGCGCTAGAATCTGGCGGTTTAGTCAAACTTTTATGATTGTGAAAAACTGCTGATCATCTGCAATCACACATAATTTACATAATCTGGTGTGACCTAGTAACATGATACAGTTCGCAAGAGGAAGGATGGATGATGAGAGAGAGGATGTGGTATCAGGGTTAAAAGTTTCAAATCAGATTAAATCGAGCATTTAATTTTTAGATTGCTAGTTTGTAATCTGCAGGCCCTGCAATAAATGTGTAATAAACATGGTAATGAATCATGATGTCATATGAAACAACACATTGTACACTAAACCATACTTTTACTCATCTTCGGGCCCATGTAAACTATAGGCTACTGAGTAAAAGCCATGATTTACAAGATGTTCTCCCACACTGGTTTTCAAATATTAGAAATAAAGTTACATGTATATAAATTTTGTTCTCTGATTTAGTATGTGTCATACTAGTATGTTTTCATGACCTTCATGTTTAATTGTGTCATAAATTAAATAGGAATCTTACATCTCTTCTTTTTGTGATTTCTTTGAATTTATCTTTTCAGGTGATATTTAATCATGAGAAGGAAATTTGTGCAAAAAAGGGAATTGGTATTAATTACATGTAGTTACTAGCAGTGATTAAAAAATTTATACCAAGAAAAAGAACAAGTTTTGCACCTACATGCACATGAAGGAACTGTAAAAATGTGTGTCTGAATTGGTAAAGAAGCCTGTCAATTCAATGTGTGGGACTTGAGAACTCGCGGCGCTCTTGGAGGAGGTATTCCTTGGGTTCTCCAATGTAATGGAAACCAAATTAGCAGCAGGGGTTATGTTTCTAGAAATCCTGCTGAGAATAAATCAGGCTGAAATGAAATTAGATGAGACTCAGCCCACAGAGCCTTCTGTGACCTTTGCTCGCACGCAGCAAGATTATTTCCTATTTCATTTTCATGAACCCTATGAAAACAAAGATGATAGTCATAGGGGGTGTTGCTCAAAAGTTGCAATTGATGGCAAGTAGTAGTTGATCGGAATACGCCAATCAAAATCATTGTTTCATGCCCGTCTTGTTAAATGCGCGCACCATGCGCGAATGAAAATGCGCATTACAATTTGCAAAGTTGCAGTTGATTTGCAGTTGATTTTGAGCAACACCCCAATAAATGTACAACGCATGCACTAAGTATCATAAAAGAGATATACGGAAGACTCTCAACTATATCTCTTTGGTAATGTCATTATCAACCAACAATTCTCAAAATTGTAGTATTCTGGATATCATTTACCTGCACACATGAAGATCAAAACAAAAACAAAACAAAAACAATCTCTATCAAGACAAAAAAAAACAAATAATCAAACCATTTTGAACTATTAGATATAAAAATGTGTTAATCTCTCTTCATATGCTGCCAAATTTTGGTTCTGTTTGTACACAAACCATACATTTTTGTTAGTTGCCAGGTCAGGCAAGCCCTTGAGCTGTCAGGAGAAATATCTATTTAATGAATATGCATCAACAGTCCCATTATGCATGTTATTGTTTACATTTGTTTTTCAAACGTGATATGATTGCATAATTAAGAGAAGATTTGCAGTATAAACCTTGTTTCACATACGTATAAATACAACTTTCCGGTTTTTAAGAGTTCAGTCGAGCGATACATATTACAAAAAGTATGTTGTAATCACAGGCTTGCAGTATGAACAAAAAAACACTGCAGACCACTTTTATTCAATGGTTATGATGAAGTACTTCGGTATAATGTCTCGTCGGGATGATCATGTGACCTCAAACAGCAGAAGTTCATGATTATCGACCCTATGACTTCCTCTGTATGTATTATTAAAAACAAGTCTTGAAACATAACCCAGCCTAGATGGTTCATATTCTGACCACATTTATCTATCATAAACTTTGCTCTGCTATTATTTATACAAAAATGAAAGAATTTAATAGAATTATGGATTATGATCAATATAAAATAGAAAATGTATTTGTGGTCAAAATTCACCTCTTCAAAGTACATCTTCCTCCTCAAAATTTACATACATATGAAACTTGTCTCCCAGAAAAACTAGCCCAGGTTTAACACTTATAAGCACACAAATCTATCATTATCTATTAAACATGTTAATAACTTCATACAGAATAAAGCATTTCAAATCATTACAGGCCCTTTTTTAATGTTTCAAGAAGCAAAATTCAGAAAATTCATGAGGACAATAACACTAATAAGAGAGTAAATAGCCAAAGATGAACAATTTTTTTCAGGATTACTGTAACTTCACATGTTTAGATATAAATATTACACTGATTTTTTCAATTTTAGTCACAAGCAAGAAAAAGTTTAAAGAGAAAACGATAGTAGGTATGTGAAGGGAAGACAAATTGTTATGTTTTTAGTTATTTTCGGGGGGGGGGGGGTTATCTCATGGAGAGAAATCAATTTGCAAGGGTAGATAGAGTACATTCATGAAGTCTCTGGCAGAAAGGTTAAAACCCAGAGGGTACTCGAGTGATATGTAGCATGGTATTAACATTTGGCAGCATCCTACAGCGTCGGTGGAGACGAAGATGAGTTTGTTTATTGATGATGCAGCACATGTGACATCACAGACTGTCGGAGATCGTTAGAGGGGAGAAAGTCAACATCACTTGGCGATTAAAGAAATCAGCATGGGCTCCATACAGACAGGGATGGCATCTTTCGATCTTTGGGCACGGAACCAAATGATGCAGTGCCAGTATTTGTTTAGAGACATGTCTCATATTAACATGTGAAGTATGACATACAAGAGCTAATAAAAATACATTAAAACTTGTCTTTAGAGGCCATCCAAGGGAAAAAGCAAAAGTGGGCAAACAGATGACCTAGAGCTATATACAGGTTATATACAGCTCATATTTTCATCTGGAGGGAATGAATTTAGATCACCATGATAGGCAAGTGGCCACTGTAGGCAGGTGATCACTGTAGGCAGGTGGCTGCTAAGACAGGTTTGACTTTACATATAGATGTCAGTATGATCAATATTTAATTGCAAATTAGAGAGAGGGGGGAAGAGAGAGAAAGAGAGAAAGAGAGATAGATAGAGAGAGAAAGAGAGATAGATAGAGAGAGAAAGAAAGAGAGAGAGAGTGAAAGAGAGAGAGAGAGAGATTGGGTTTTCCAGAGTTCATTATTCAACTTTGATACATAAGGAGAAGAAGAAAGAAAGAAAGACCGACCGACCTTTGACATCATGACATCATCATCCTAAATACTTGACAGGGGCTTGAACCTCCAGCGCAGGAACCACTATGAATCAATTTACAACTGCCCCGATCAGCTTGATTTACGGCGCATGCCATGACACCCAATAAAAAAGAGAACTTTGGATGATACTGATCAATAGAGACAAGAAATTAATTCCTTGATAGAGAGCAAGGTCCGATGTGGGGGAACATTCATACGTGCAGATGGTCGGAAGAATTGATTATGGTTTATGGGAAAACGCATTTCGTGGGTGGGAGATTATGGATAACTGCAAGAAGATATCAAAATAAATTTAGAAGGGCTTAAACAAATTTAGATATCTTACCGAGAAGAGGCGATGTCAGCCATAATGAGAAGATTTCTCCTGCTTCGTTGGGCAAGCTCAGGCAATCGATCATTCGTGAGAAGAGGGTTCCTGCTGTCATGATCAGGGCGTTCTCTACGAAGATCTCGTGAGCGGACCCATCCTTTTGGAAGATGCACACATCCATCGCTGCAGGGAAACATGATGGAGAATGTTTTTTTGATTAAAATCTTCCACACTGTGCTGCACTCAACCCGGGTGGGGGAGTAGGTACCGGTAGAGAGGCATTCTTTGAATGCACTGAGCACTATAAATATAATTTGACCCTCACTATATAGGGTTTATAGTAATGACTAAACACTATACACATAGAAATTACAGTTTCTTAAATGAAATGCGTGTACACTGTATTTAAAACCTTAGGTAAAATGTGCCATGAGCGTAGTGTACTTTTCTTGCAATTTATAATTCTGGGCCGTGTATTGCTAGGAAATATCAATGTAATCAATATTACATGTATAAATGTATAAAATATGAAGATTTTCTCAAATGAAAAAGACTAAAATTTTTTTAAGGAATGAGACATAAAACATGAATTAATATTTCAATAAAGACATGATCAACGAATGCCCTTTAAACAAGAGATGATATTTATAGATTTATATGGGAGTTCATCAACATTTCAATAATTAAGTGAAAACTATACAGGTGTAGACTTTGAACCCATAAACTTGTATTACAATAAAAATATATCTACATAACATGTACGTTTACAGATAAAAAAAAGTTGGATGCTCTCCAATAACTGTAAACAATTGAATTATACACTAAAATGAATGTTACACTTTCGGCAAGAGAAACAATGTACAGGCGATAGTGACAACGACCCCACTTACATCAGCTAATCAGTACATGTAGGCCGGCCGGTAAATGTTCTGCATTTACACAAAGAATATAGGCCAGTGGTATACAGCATTAAAGCCCAAGTATAGTTTTGGTAAAAGCGAATATTTTTATCGCCAAATTTTGTCTTCAAATCTACTTAAAAAGAAACATGATATCATGAACATGTTGTACAAAA
>BQKZ01000525.1:48622-64714 GCA_036244855.1 Temnopleurus reevesii | reverse complement strand
CCCCCCCCCCCCCCCAATGTTTGGTCGTGTGCAAATAAAATAAGATAGGTTTTGCTGAGTCATTTTTCACCGAAAGTTCCAAGAATTCTGTAGTAAGTATACGAACTGACAATTGCACCAACCCCTTTAAGCTTAAGGCCCGGGCACACCAAACACGGCACGGAATAACGGCAAGGCGTTTACACAGTATCTTGGTTCTCATTGGCCAGCGCGCTCCTCGGCGCACAGGATATTCAACAATTGGCCAATCACAGGGGAGACATCGCGTAAATACCGTGCCGTGATGCTGTGCCGTATTGGGTGTGCTCGGGCCTTTAATATGTGCCAATATCATTATTTTAAGCAAACATGACACGTGCTCACAAAATGATTTTCATCCAATGAATGTGAATCGATTTTGGGCTGAATAGGGTCCACTTTAAGAGTCAGACTGACCAGTAGTTTTTCACATAAAAATTTACTCCGGATCGGGGTACCATACATGCTGCGAGACACGAGTCAGATCTGCTCAGAGTATTCTTCTCATTTTGTTAGACAAGAACTGTTTGTATAGTGTTCGAAGTGTAGGGTCTACATCATGTAAGTATTGATAAATGACTGACTAACTAAATAACCAACTAGCTAAATAGCTAACTGACTAAGTTACGACGTTACTAACTTACTTACTAACTAGCCACCTAACTAGCTTACTAATTAATTAACTAACTAATCATAACTAACTAACTATACCAATTATTAAATAACTAACGAACTAGCTAACTAACCAACTAACTTACTTACTAACTCACCACCAAATTGAATAACTAGTTAACTAACTTACTAGTTCATTAACTAACTAATTGTCTAGCTAGCTAACTAGTAACAGACTAAGTAACTATTAACTAGCTAACTAACGGACGAACTTGCTAATTAACTAACAAACTTACTTACTTACTATAACTAACTAATTAAGTTACTAACTATTTACCTGCAAAAAATACTATCGATTCCAACTTCCCAGTTAAAAAGATATTGAAAATTGCAACGCTTTAGGTGCAATATTGCACCTTGTCCTTAGTGTGCAATTAAAAAGTATATTATACAAAAGGCGATAGCCATGGGGCTCAAAGGACTTTTCATCCATTTCCCAACTGTGCAAAGGCTGAGTGTATGTTTAAGTTTATTTACCAGGTAAATTGTTTATTTACTTGTAAGAAGTGAAGAGTAAATATTATTAATTGCCGATTCAATGGGAAATGATTACGTTTATTTACATTTTCTTGAAGACTCGAATTGGTTGACTCCATGAACTGCAATAAAAATGTTCTTGGTTCGATTCCGGTCCTGTCGGCACTATTTTCCTTTGGGCAATAAATGCATCCACACTGGATATCCCTATCCAAGTGCTACTTGGGTATCGGTAGGAAACGACCGCCTTGTGGTTGGTGTAGCAGTGTGCGCTTAACAACTATGACCAGTAAAGAGAGTGTTTTCACCGCTTACAATCTAACAATGGCAACTGTAACAGCGAGCATATAAGAGGTGAATTTTGTTTGAAATTCAAATATATTAAATGTAAGAACTTATCACCAAACAATAAAACAAAACGATTGGTCATGATAAGCGCATTTATAATTATTCCAATAATAATTCTTTTATCAGAGACCACGAATTAATGGAGTGTGCGTTCAAAATTCAAAACGGCCGTTGAATGTCCGTCGACCGAGCGCAATATTCTCTCTCGGTGCGTATTCCGCATATGCTCTGTGTATGCGACAGTGTATTGAAGTTCACGCTAAACATGCACTAACAGGGCTGTGTGTGTATGAGTGGCATTGAGGTAATAATGCGCTAGCCGTATCGCGATACCGTTTGCATGATACGGTCAGAAAGATGACAGACAATGGAATAGATATTTATTTGAATTTAAAAAAATGTCATAGAATACTAATGACTAAAATATTTGATTGAAGTTATCATTTTGGTATATCCGAGGTACTGAACAAGTTGTAAACATAAATGTAAAGTATGCAAATGTAGTTTTTAACCATTAATTTTACTTTGTACATAGATTTGATGACATAGAATAAAAAAAAAAAGATGCAACAAAAATCATTTATTCAATGGAATTGAAGGGACACTTTAAAAAAAAAGTCTTGTAAGACATGGATCCCTCAGAAAACCTAAACATTTTACAAATATAGTATAAATGGGATTTTGCTGAGTCATTTCACAGAAGGTTCCAAACGGTTCGTGTAAGAGGGCATACGAATTTACTATTCGACCTTTATGTTCGCCACTATCATCGACTGTGCCAATATAAACATTTTGAACAAACATGACTAATCTCCAGATCGTTAATGGTGCCCGATATAAATAAATCGATGGGTTAGATTTGTAATCGAATCAAACGCTGCTTTGGCTGAGAAGCTGCTACTTGAGTCGGAGAATGTATGAGCAAAGGGCAAATTCGATACTCTTCATAATAATCTAAATCAACCCCGGATCTAGCATAATATTCATTCTGCGAGACCTGTTTACGTCTGCTTGCAAATTCATCATATTTGTGTGGACCGATAAGAGGAGTTTTTACATCATGTAAGTAGTGAAAAAAGGAGTGAATTCTAAGGAGAGCATCCTATTAGCACTTTACTGGTTTTGTTCGCATTTTGGCCCAACTGCACATTTCTTATGGGAAGTGTTCTTTTGTGTGTGACACGATATAAAGTATTTCTGTAAAATGAAGTCGGTCATTGGACAATAGATGCGTACGCCGTATATTGGTGTGTGCGGACACAACAATTACAAGCCGCTTCCGATGTGAATAGTATTACACAGGAGCATTGAATTTGCGTTCGACTTAATTTTATGGAAATATATTATATCGTGTTGAACTATAGCCTCAGCTTGTGGTTTGGGCTCTTTAATCCCTATCTTCAGAATTGCAAGCCACCCCTTTACCTTGCCAAGAGGCGATAATTTGCTTGGAACAATCTCCTGAAAAATCCTTTCTTTTCTATTTATATTTTTGCAAAGAAAATGTAAGCAAAAACATCTTTGTTAGTCGTATTTATATTTCTACAGTAACTTTAAGTTATATTTACTTAATTATTTAGCCACCCTCTAAATTCACCTTTCTTAATGTTGTTGTTGCTTTTTAATGAATATGCATCATGACGTAATTTACGTTTTTATTTTTTTTCTGTTATACATTTTTTGTATTGTTCGTTGTATTGTGTTTGTTTCTTAATATCATGAATTGTATAGACGTACAGTATCCCCTGGAAGAGGAGTATTCCTTAATGCAAAAGGTGTTAAAACAACACCATCAAGAACTCGTATTGATATTATTGGTGTTATACACTTGATATATCCGGGTGTTTAAACAACACGTTATAATTTCATTTCAGTGTTATATTATTTGCTTGGGTTGCTGGTGTTATAGAATAAACATCGAATTGTGCTAAATCGAAAGACTGTTCTTATTTGTTGCTATGTGTGGGACACACCGTATATTATTGAATTGGTAAAACAAAATAATAAAGTCTATTCTCTTTTAATGTTACTTCGTGTATCCATTCTTTTCTATGGTTGGATTAATTACTGGTTGATATTTCAAAATCTTCTTCTTTTTTTTTTTTTGGGGGGGGGAGGACTGCCCACTTTGGACACCGAGTGGTGCCAAAATAACACCCTGGATTTTGATTCCAACTTTAATTTATACCCAAAGATAGAGTGACGTGCAAAAATGCTTACTGATGGGGAAAACTGACGAGGCATCCAGGCATATATTATCTAACGAATTATTTGATAATTGTCCACGGTGTTGGCTTGGCCTCGTCATGTGCAAATATTATGTAGTCCGGTCACTGATAAAAGCTCACCCACCCATAACACGCCCATTGAGATTACTTCAAGGGGACATCCCAACACCGCCCCCACACTTCATGGATGCAACCGCACACATAAATTCGTTTTTAAGCCCCTGTCTTGAGCTTTTGGAATGAAAGGAACGTGATGTCATACGAAATACCCCCTTTCATCTATATTATAAATTGCCGTTAACACGATAGAATGTATTTCCGTAAAATGAAGTCGAACGCCAATTTAATGCTCCTTTGTAATGCTAGTGAAATAGAAACCGACTTTTGATTGTTGTGTGCAGTTCAATACACGATGTACGGTTCTATTGTCCATGACCCACTTTATTTTTCGGAAATAGTTTATATCGTGTTCATTTCTGAAGTTCGAAAATCGGGTTTAACACGATTCCATGTTGCGACTATTTTTCCTTGATTGCCCGGAAAGATAAGGAACCCCAATCCGGTAAAATTATTAAAGATGTTCATTTCAATTTCGTTTGGGAATTTTCCCCAAATTGCGCCTGTAGATTTACAATTTTAGTCCCTAAGAATCGGGAACAAGTATGCAGTATAGAGTCGAACACTTAAATACGTCGGGAGCATTGAGGGGGGTGGGGGTCAGGTTTTACTTATATTGGAACAGCTGGAAGTCAACTACATCTGAGTAAATTTACTCGCTTTTCAATTTATTCAACCAAATTGGGTCGGTTCAAAATAAATATCACAATGTTATACGTCAAATTGATCCATTTCCGGGTCATTGTAACCATGGAAATACAAACTTTTTTTTTATATCCCCTCTCCTTACCACAAGTACTAATGTTAAATTCAAACCAAATACTTTAGGCCTATTTGCACTCTGAGCAGAAGAGACAGAGGACTGGGAAAAGAACACAACTTCATTTAAATCTTCACAATAGCTTCATGATCATATAATAATATAGTTTCCTGTACTATTCACTGAACAGATGTAACACCTGTTCAATATTTCTTCACATATTAAGAGGGAATTAAATCTATTTTGTGCGCATATAGCTATTGTGGATGCTTCGATGGAAGTGTTATACTTTGTACAAATCGTTTATTCCTTCTGCCCACATTACTACCAAGCAGTTCTTTCACCAATTGAAATAACATATTACCAAACATGCCAAACGTTTGAATATCAGATCCATTCATTCTCTCTTCATAATCTTCCATAATGTCGTCGTCGTTTAAAGACTGGGTCTGCGCAAAAACATACTTTTGGGTTGGTTAAAAGTAGACAAATCAGATAAACATATTAAAACAAAGCTGCAAGTAAATCGGAAAGATAGCTGCAGTTCATTTCGACTTTGAAGTGACAGATAATCACCAACGGTAATTATTTGTCTACTTTCACTATCCATTTTTATTTTTTTCACCATCCATCATTTTTTGGTTGATGATATGTTAATAATTGATTTCAGATCCACCGACTCCCTGCCCGTGATCTCCTAAGAATGACGTCATCGACTAGGAGTTTGTTGAAGAGGTTAGCTGATGGTCCCGTGATCGGAGATGGAAGCTTTGTTATCACTCTGGAGAGGAGAGGCTCGGGGGTTTCGGCCTCATCTTTTTCTTTTTCTTCTGTATCTTCTTCTTCTTCATCATCATCATCTCCTTCTTCTTCTTCTTCTCCTAATTTGTTTGTATTTTTGTTCATCTTATTATTATTATTATTATTATTATTATTATTCTTACCATCATCATTATCATCACCATCATCATCTGCATCATCATCACCATCACCATCATCATCATCATCATCACCACCATCATCATCATCATCCTCATCATCATCATCATCATCATCATCATTATCATCATTATCCTCATCACCCTCCTCATCCTCATCCTCCTCCTTATCGCTATCTTTAAGAAATATATACTGCTACTTTTATCATATAATTAATTCTAATTTGTCACCATTTATTATCTTCTCACTTTTGGTAAATATTTTCATTTTTTTTGTAAATTTCAGATCCACTAACTCTCTTTTCGTGATCTCCTCACAATGACGTCATCGACTAGGGGTTTGTTGGAGAGGTTAGCTGATGGTCCCGTGGTCGGAGATGGACGTTTGAGAGGAGAGGATCTGGTGTTTTGGCCCCTTCTTCTCCTTCTTCTCAAGTTCAAGTTTATTTTCCACAAATCACAAATCATTATTATCGATTGATAGTATTCCATCGTTTGTTATTTTTTATTGTTGTTGATATTTTCATATTTGATTCCAGATCCACCAACTCTCTTTTCGTGATCTCCTCACAATGACGTCATCGACCAGAGGTTTGTTGGAGAGGTTAGCTGATGGTCCTGTGGTGGGTGATGGAAGCTTTGTTATCACCCTAGAGAGGAGGGGGTATGTCATGGCAGGGAACTGGACCCCGGAGGCATGCATAGAGTACCCAGATGCAGGTTTGTATCCAAATTAGGATCCACAAAATAGAGAAAATCAGACAAATATCTTCATTTCTTTCAATGGATTTATTCAATTATACAGTAACCAATCCATAATTATATTCTATACCATTGCAATTACACAAAGTGAACTACATTCCTCCGTTAATATGTAATTCATTAACAGGCACGTATACAGGTGGGGGCGAAGGGGGCGGGCGCCCCCGTTAAAAAATCAGAAAAAAGAAGTGAAATGAGCGCATAGAGGTTTAACAATATTATTCTTTAAAATGATTTTCCGCTCCCGTTCTATTGCATTCCTTGCTACGCGTCTGATTAATTCTGCTACTTGCCTTTCTCTTTGATAATGAAAAGTTGTAGCCTTTTAATAGATTTTAAAGGAATAGATTCGTAATGTTCGGGATGCAGAAAGTGTTGTGAAACGAGCTGATGTATTCACAAGTTGCTTTACATGCCTAAATATATCTGTGTACGAAATTAGGAGATGATTTTTTTGGCTCGTATTCTGGTGTATTTAACGTCGAACACGTTAATCAGTCATTATTCCAACGGCGTGCTTAGTGCACTGCTTTCACACGGGGGAGCGTCGGTTCGGGATGGGCGGGGCTATCAGTGGTATTGTCTTTCTTTCTTCTTTATCCCCCGCGCCTCTGAATAGGAAACTAGAGAGCAGGCGTGTTTAAATGCTATCTATTATTATTATTATTATTATTGTCTGCGGTGTGTGAGTTTGCATTCATTTTGTACGTGAAGCATGTTGTGTAAGGAAGAACGACCGCAGCATGATTTTTTATTTTGCGATAATTAAGCCATTTCTAGGTCGATTTCATTCAAACAAACTATGAACATGCTCTAATTTACTATTGAAAATTGCATTATGGTAATGATTTTTACTGCAGCTCGCAAACTAGTTAAATATCTGAAGCGCCATCCTCCCAAAGCTGGTCTATCTGTTTAAGCTCAAATTTTCATAATTTGTTCATTTTAATTTTCTTCATTGAATGAAAGCACGATAATTATGAGGGTTTGTCTCCCCTGTAATTAAAAGAGGTTCAGGATGATGCAGGATGAATGACGAAAGTTAATGAGTTACTCTTCGCAATGTTTAAAACGTTAATTGAAAAGTGTCAACGTTTCGAGTCTCTTCTGCTTGTCATTCTTATTATCTTTGAAGAATGCTAGACCAAGAAGAATTGTTTGGTTGCCCAAGAATGCCATTTTTGAAAAATAGTGTCGGTTGGTCGGAATTTTTTTTATTATGATTTTTTACAACATTTTGCATAAAAAAAATTAATTCAAATTCTCTTATTCGCCAGGACCTAAGAAATCTCCTTAAAGCGAAAGACCAGTTTTGGGAGGAGGGCGCTTCAGATATTTAACTAGTTTGCGAGCTGCAGTAAAACTATTACCATAATCAGGGGTGATAATGCAGTTTTTCAATAGTAAATTAGAGCATGTTCATAGTTTGTTTGAATGAAATCGACCTAGAAATGGCTTAATTATCGCAAAATAAAACAACCTGCTGCGGTCGTACTTCCTCAAAGAACATGCTTCACGTACAAAATGAACACGAACTCACACACCGCAGACAATACCTCCGATCGCACCGCCCATTTCAGGCCGACGCTCCCCGCCCTAAAGCACTTAGCACACCGTAGGAACAGTGGCGGATTGACCTGTTCGACGTAAAATACACAGAATACGAGCAAAAATGTACTCCTAATATCCTACATAGATATATTTAGGCATGTACAGCAACTTGTGAATACATCAGCTCGTTTAACATCACTTTCTGCATCCTGGTCATTACGAATCTATATCTTTAAGATGTCCATATTATCTTTAATGTGAATGAAAAGTCATAAAAAACCCAGTTCATACTAATTCCAGAGTGTCAGTTGGTAGAGGGCAACCAAACAACTTACCTTTTTTTTTGTAAATCGCCATCTCGTCCAATGCCATCTCGTCCAATGACCGTTTCGTCCAAACGCGCTTCGTCCAACGTTACTTCGTCTATAAACATTTCGTCCAATAAACATTTCGTCCAATTGCCGCTTTGTCCAGTAACCAATCTGCCCAATATCCTGTTTGTCCAATAGCCATTTCGTCCAATAACCATATGGTCCATCTTCATTTTGTCCAATTGCCTATTCGTCCAATCATCATGTGGTCTAGTCCAACTTCGTCCAATTACCGCTTTTCTCCAATTGCCTATTCGTCCAATCATCATGTGGTCTAGTCCTACTTCGTCCAATTACCGCTTTGTTTAGTGTCACTTTGTCCTATCATCTGATTGTCCAGATTGGACGAAGTGATGTTAGCCCAAATGGCTATTGGACAAATTGATTATTGGACCAAATGTTAATGGACAAATTGGACGAACAAGGATATTGGACTAACTGGTTATTGGACAAAGCGACTATTGGACGAAATGAATATTGGGCAAAACGGTAATTGGACGACCGAATGTTAGACAAAGCGCGTTTAGACGAAACGGTCATTGGACGAGATGGGGATAAACCGTTTTTTTTTTCTGCCCTGTAGTATCGCGGCATCGCGACCTTTGTATGTTTGCACATCGTGAGTCAACTTATTAACTCTCTGAAAAAACCCAAACAAACGCGGAAGTGTTAAATTGAGTAAAGAGTTTGTACGAATAATGTTATTGATGACTTCTCAACATGAAAATGAAAAGTTATAAGGTAAACGCGAAAAGGAAAATGGAAAGGGAAGAAGAAAGATAATGAAAATGAAAAGAAGAAGACATGGGTGGGAAAAGATGATGATGATGGTGATGATGATGATGAGGATAATGATGATTGTTATTAGACAGAGCGCTTTAGCCCTTCAGAAATAATAATCTGGAGGTTTTAGTTTACTTTGCCAAAACATAACTAATGCTCTTAATGCTTATAATGCCAAAAAATGCGTACGAGTGATTAAAAAATGGATTTCGATAAATATTAGCCTCCCATGCCACAAGTATTGCAACATAGCAAAATTACGTTCGTTTTCCATTGATTCATCTGTCGTATTTTTCTCATTTTTCCTTAAATGTGAAAAAAGCACAAATATCTATGGTAGAAATTAAAGTGCCATACCATTCTTAGTTCAGTTATGCCCTAGGTACCAAAGACCAAAGACGACAAAGGAAGAAAATTGCAATGTATCGACTTGCAGATTAATCAACGGCTTCTCGCAAAACGGGTTTCCCTTTTTTTTTAATTTATCATATTCCATGACTTGTTGAATACTTCTGCTAACAAAAAGTATCAAAATCTATACCCCATATAATGCAAAATAAAATAGCCAACCTTAGTTTAAGACGTCACTCTCAGTTCCTTCAGGGCATGTGTTTGTTATAATTTTATGGGACATCGTGTATTGGCCATTAGATTTTGAGAATAAGCAACATAATTCCAAAAAGTTATCGTTCTTGAGTACTGAATCTAATCCTGAGATATTTTATAACATTTTTCTTCATATGGCCAGTGCATGATATTGATTTATACGTGTGTCCAGAAGAAATTAAGAATGGGTCTATGTTGCTATACTTATGGCATGGGAGGGTATAATGTTTAATAATTTATTGAATTTTCTTCTTGAATTTCAGTCAAGCAGCTTCGTCGTGACTTCCTAAGAGCTGGGTCACAAGTCATGCAGACATTTACATTCTACGCGTCAGAAAGTATCATGAGTGAGAATAGCTCCTTATGGAAAAATTGGTCAAAAGCGATAACAAAAAACGGTTCCATGTTCCCACAAATATTATAATGTTTAATAATTAATAAGATTTTTCTCTTGAATTTCAGTTAGGCAGCTTCATCGTGACTTTCTGAGAGCCGGGTCAGATGTCATGCAGACATTTACATTTTACGCGTCAGAGAATAGCATGAGTGAGAAAGAAGATTCAAACTTCAACACATTTCATGTAAGTTTTCAACCGGAGTTTTTTACCGATACTTGTAATCATGATAATAATAAACATACACTTTTGTAAATAACTGAAAAAGGCGCAATATTCCATTTTGTAACACCCCTTTAGGCGTAATATTACATTTGCTCCCAGATAGATGCAATATTGCTCCTTTTCCTCAATGAGAAAGATTTTATAAAATATTCTAAAATTATGGCAGCTGTGAGATTCGAACCAAGGTCATGAGTGATCATTTCAAGCTAAATGCTCTATCGACTGAGCTGCTTGCTGCTTAGGACCGGTGGTCAGATGTATAAGACATCAAAATAGACTCAGTATGCGTTTTGGGTGACAATCCATTTCCCGTTAAAATATGTCAAAATGTCTGATCGTGCATACAAACTGTAGTTTCGAAGTTTTCGTTTGTATCATATCATTTACATGAAAAACCTTTGGTGTGTGTTAGTGACTCCACATTGAAACTGGACAAAAATCGCTCGCCACCTCTCTCACTTTTCAACATTTCAATGAAACATTAAGGAGCTCTATCAAGAAAACTTTAAATGGCGTCAAAATTGTCTAAAAAGGTTCGATGTCGAATTCACCCGTCTTTATATTTTAGGGAATGATGACAAAGGTCTTTATAGTTAATTTATTGTTAATATTTTGTTCAGAATTTATTGTCATTATCAATAAAGTCTATCTTATTGATTTCTTTGATAGTGGAAAACACTCAACATCGCCGCCTGCGACCTGGCTCGAGAGGTAGCTGACGAAGGTGGCGCCCTTGTAGCTGGGAGTCTGTCGCCCATTCCAGCTTACATGGATGGAAAGGGCAAAGAGTTCATCCAAAATGAATTCAGACAACAGTGCGATATATTTATTGAGAAAAAGGTTGACTTTCTTCTTGGCGAAGTAAGTGCCCCTTCTTAATTAGAGATCATTATGTCTTAAATCATCATCATCATCATCATAATCATCATCATCATCACCATTATCATAATCATCATCATCATCATCATCATCATCATCATCATCATCATCATCATCATCATCATCAACATCACATCATCATCATCATCATCAAGATAATCAGCATCACCATCATCATCATCATCATCATCACCATCATCATCATCATCATCATCATCATCATCATCATCATAATCAGCATCACCATCATCACCATCCCATCATCATCATCATCACCATCATCATCACCATCATCATCATCATCACCATCCCATCATCATCACCATCCCATCATCATCATCATCACCATCCCATCATCATCATCATCATCATCATCATCACCACCACCACTATTATCATCATCATCATCACCATCACCATCATCATCATCATCACCATCATCATCACCATCATCATCATCATCACCATCCCATCATCATCACCATCCCATCATCATCATCATCATCATCATCATCACCACCACCACTATTATCATCATCATCATCACCATCACCATCATCATCATCATCACCATCATCATCACCATCATCATCATCATCACCATCCCATCATCATCACCATCCCATCATCATCATCATCATCATCATCATCACCACCACCACTATTATCATCATCATCATCATCATCATCATCATCATTACCATCTCATGTCATCACACAACTATTTTCCAGCGTATTCAAGAGCCATGTCCCTCTCGGTACAAGATTATTTTTATATTGCAGCTCAGACTTCCCTTACTAACACTCATACTCTGCAGAGCTATCAGTGTAGCCCCACTTCAGAATGTTTGTCGTGCACGTCCCTATTCACGATCTTAATATGTTCCATGTCATTCATGCAGGCTTTACCTCTTCGATCTGAATTTTCTTCGACTGTTATGAATATTTCATCATGAACTTTCTCTGACGTTAATATTTTCATATCGATTGTAAGAGGGGGGCAGATAATAAAAGTAAACTTATTGGCAATAAAAGTTGATTAAGAAATAGAAGCGTATTCACATGATTCTATAGTAACAAATATTTGATAAATTTATATCATGCAGATAACTTTAGAAGGAGATGTTTCAAAAGAAGTAAATGATTTCCAATATATAAAAATCCTTAGACATAAGGATGGTTCTATAAAAAAAAATCCTTACGAGGAAGGCTCTTACTTGGAATGCATGTAAAAGGCTATATTTGATAAAAATCAAAAATTTCTATGTCACTTAAACTATCCCTCTTTTTTCTCTCTTGACTCAGTTCTTCGCCGAGATCGAAGAAGCGGAGTGGGCCATCGAGGTGATGGCTGAGTCGGGGTTACCTGTGGCATGCACTATGAGAATCTCGTCCATCGGGGATGCGAACGGTGTGACGCCAGGCGATGCGGCCGTCAGGATGGCCAAGGCAGGTAGGTAGGTAGGTTAATGGGTCGTGGTGCTGTGGTTCTGACCCTCGCCTTTCAACAAGAGGGTCGTAGGTTCGAATCTTACTCATGATGTGGATTTTCTTCAGCAAGATATTTATCCATATTATGCTGCACTGATTGAGTGTGATTATACTAGATTGTAGAGCGCTTAGGGACGACTGATAAAGTTAGTGTTAGGTGATGTATAGGAAAATATACAACAACAACAACTACTACTACTACTACTACTACTACTACTACTACTACTACTACTACTACTACTACTACTCCTATAGATTTAAGCTTAGTCCAGAACTAAGTGGAACCTAAATTGCAATTGAACCGCATTGATAGTACAGGCCTAAGGGATTTTTTTGTTGCCTGTGAGAAAAAGTTAAACCGGTCATACTAAAAGCTGAAGAGTGCTGGAGAGCGCCGAATCCTGCCGAAGAGTCATTTTCAGTAATTTTGACACCTTTCGGTATATTTTTGGCGCTCTTCGGCACTCTTCGGCCTTTAGTAGGACCTGCCTAAACCTGTCTCTTTCCCCTCTCACCCTATCGGAGAGTAAGTTTTCAGCATTCTCCGGCCTTCAGTCGATCCCGATTAAACCTCTCACTCTTTCCCCTCTCATCTTGCAGGAGCGAACTTGGTCGGAGTAAGTTGCTGTTACGATTCCGATACGTCCCTCATCACAAAATTTGACTCTGCCAATGGATTTTTTTCTTGCTCGTGATAAAAGATCAAACAGGTCATACTAAATACCTAAGAGTGCCGAAAACTACCGAAGAATAACTTTTCGGCACTCTTCGTCACTCTTAGGCACTTTTTGGCGATGTTCGGCACTCTCCGGAACTATTTGGCGCTCTTCGATCTGCATTCTCCGGCCTGTCGTAAAGGACCCGGTTAAACGTCTCTTTTTTCCCCTCTCACCTCCTGCAGGAGCGAACTTGGTCGGCGTGAACTGCTGTTACGATCCCGATACGTCCCTGATCACGCTCCAGATGATGAAGACGGCTCTCGAGGAAGCTGGTCTGGACTCTACCTATCTCATGGTCCAGCCGGTCGGTTACCACGCCCAGGAAATCGCCGATGACCCCAAGGGGTATTTCTCGCTACCGGAGTTCCCTTTTGGTAAGTATATCGTAAAGGATTATGATTCATGTTTCGCTTTTATCTTGTTTTGTATTGTTTTATTTGTGCTTCCAATTCAGATTCAAATTAAAAATAACATCTAATTTTTTTCCTTCAACAACAAAAATAGATCAATGATGAGTGTGAGATGAGGATAGGTATTTCACCTAGCCGAAAGTCCGCACACCACTAATTATATACCCACTCTCTTATGTGTAAAAAAGTAAAAAAGTAATAAAAATCATTTAAAAAATAAATGCTAGGAACATGAACATTCAGAGTTGAAGTTTTAGTAGATCATCTTATTTCCTCCATCTTCGTTAAATACTATAAGGGTGGATTTTCAGTTCGTTCCCTCACAAAAGGGTCTGAAAATGAAAATTGCCCATAAATTTGCTTGGAGTATATTGGGATATGAAATATTGCAACACGCTTTATTCAATTTTCATAGATATCTTTTTTTTTAAATTAATAATAATAATGAACGTTTTTTTTATATAGCGCTTATCACTCGCACGGGGAAAGTCCCTAAACACTTGGAAAGAAGGATGAATAGAGATATATAAATACTATATTTCGGCCCTATACATGGATAATGGAATAAGTTAATAAGAAAATGGTAGTTTATTTGGATAACATCAAACATGTTTGTTGGAACAATTGGAGCGCTTCACGATTGTGCGTGTCATCTCTGCCCGTTGTTTTTCGATGCCTATTAAAATTGGAACGATACAGAAAAGATTTTCATAGATATCTTGCATGCTAGTGCTTTTACAATTTCCTTCTTCTTGCATTCCTTGCAATTTGAATGTAATAATACGTAGGTCAGGCGGTTTGATTTGATGATTTTTATGAAACCAAATCTTAATTGATAACAATGTCTGGATTGTTCCCCCTTTCAATCTAGCTATGGAGCCGCGAGCACTCACTCGGGTAGATGTTCACAAGTTCGCCCGTAAGGCTTACGAGCTCGGTGTCAGGTATATCGGAGGGTGTTGTGGGTTCGAACCCTATCATATCAGGGCCATTGCTGAAGAGGTAAGGATGCCATTATGTTGTGTACACTTTTCGCATGTCAACATTGTCAAATTTGAATAAGATATCACCATCTGCTTGGACGAAAAAACATTATTCATATTGAAATAAATAGGCTGTGAATCTCGTGAATCATTATCATTACTATTATTATTATTATGATTATTATTTGTATTATTATTATTATCATTATCATTATTATTATTATTATTATTATTAGTAGTAGTAGTAGTAGTAGCAATTGTATTGCTATTATTATTATTATTATTATTATCATTATTATTAGTTATAACTATTAATGATAGTAATTGTTTTTAGAAAGAAATATTTCCTTATTTTGACAATAAACTAATTGTTCTAAAGTAGAATTTCTATAGTAACCCATTCGGAGCAGAAATCATTTTAAAATAAATTCAATAATTATTGCTGTTCTAAATTGGCAACACTAGAACTTTCCATTTTCTTTTCAGAACATTCCAATTAAATATATAATGTTGCAAAATTTCAACAGTTTGTTTATCTCATTTTCTTCATTTACGTAGAGAAAGAGAATCCATGGACGGGGCTCCCCATTAATTACAATTATATTCAAATATTTCTCCTTTTTTTCTTCTTGTTACTTCGGAAGCTGAGTGTTGAGCGCAACAGGAGACCGCCTGGTAAAGATAAACATGAAGGATATAAATCATTGAGACGAAGTTCATTCCAAAGTCAGAAGGACAGGTGAGCATTTTCGCTATTTTACCCATTTAATTTCACCACCACCCCTGCCTGGCCGGGTGGCGGATCCAGTATTTGCTAATTTTGGAGGAGGGGCAGAAAAAAGTTTTTTTTTATGGAGATGGCTTGACAAGTTTAGTGGCATTCCTTTCCATTACTGCGCCCTACAAAAAAACATCTCTTCGCTTATAGAGGGGACGAAAGGGTATTACTTTACCACCAATGCGGTTTTTTTTTCGGAAGTGACTTCGTCATCAGTAAAATCATCATCATAATCATCATAATTACCATTATCGTCATCTCTTTTCTCTTTTCTTCGTTTTAATCCAGTTTCTCTATCATCATCATTATAAATTATCTGTCGTCATCACAACCTGCAAAATCATAATTATTCCACCCTCCTCATCATACTCATCCAGCTCCTTCCTCCACCTCTTCCTCCTCCTTCTCCTCCTCCATCTCATCATCACCATCATCACCGTCATAATCACACATTCTTTTTCGCTGTAACCACAACCATCATCATCATCATCATCATCATATTCATCATCATCATCATCATCATCATCATCATCATCATCATCATCATCATCATCATCATCATCATCATCATTATCATCATT
>BQKZ01000525.1:27903-42256 GCA_036244855.1 Temnopleurus reevesii | reverse complement strand
TTAATATATCAGGAACAAACGTTTGCGTCAAACTACGTAAAACTACGCAATCCAAAAAGAAAGTGGATAAATCCATTCATCTTGTCCATTTTCAAAGGTTCAACCTACATCCCTCCGCGATAAAATGGACGTTTCCATCGGTCATTCTTAAAAACCATTATGTCATCAGCCAATAAAAATCTCCGATGAATTATGACGAAATTATGCAAATAGGTCATTTAAAACGTAGCATGAATAATAATGAGACTTCCATGTGTGTGTTTTCTTGATAGTACAGTGTACAGAATGCCTGTAGTCCGACACACTCCTAAATGTGTATTGTAAATCTTGTAGATGAAAATTGATGTGTGTACGTGTGTTGACGTAAACGCGTGAAGCGCATCGTAGTATTTCCAGATCATCCGGGATTCACTTATTTTTTTTTCAGTATTGAGGTAAGATTGAATTTGTTTTTTATATCACATTTTGAAATTGAACTTCTGTTCACATTTTTAGTGCAGTGAAATGTCAGTAGATTTGATAAATGTGGACATATTCTATGAAACAAGACTGATTTCTGTCCTGAGCTGAGCGTGAGTGGCCAATGATGGTGGTGCTGTGCAGTGTGCGGCCAGCTGCATGCCGTTTTGAATGGCCAATGCAGTGACCGTGGAAGAGGTCCGCATGATGCAATCTGAATGATTGGGATTTTATGTGAAACAATGATGTCATTATGGTACAAATATGCTGATTTTACATCGTTCTCTTCGATGGAAATCATGTTTCTTAAATGATCTTACTTAGATGTAGATCTGCTTGGCATGTCTTGATATTTTCCTGATAAAATGCAATCTAGAAGTAGAATAACTTAGTTTAACATGTTCAATTCTAGTATTTATATTTCTAATATCCAAGCCAGTATCAGCCAGAAATGGAACGGCTAGAAATGAATTGAAGCTAGCTTCAGGATTTCCTCAAAGTGCAGGCAAGCATTGTCATTCTATCCTCTTCACTAAAACTTTAGACTCTATTATACTGGCTTGAAAATAAAAAAAAATGATACAAATTTACAGGAACGAACAGATATTGTTATCTATAATTAATATAATCTCAGAACTTGAAATATGCATATGCATCTGAATAGGGACAAATTTTTATATAAACAACATAATTTTTCAAATTAAAAAGCTTTTAGTAACTTCGAGAGTCGAGACTTGATCTTTGACTTTGGTTGTTCCTGTCATCAAGTGCAACCTCTCTCTCTTGTCCCTCCGCTTGCCATCGGAGATCATCGGATTGTCCCACATAGATGGAATATAACTTACAAGGTTAATAGGCCAGGTTCAGAGCACTAGAGCACCTCCTATGAATAGGCAGGTTTACTTATACAGTCAAACCTGTCTATAGTGGCCACTGTCTATAGCGACCACCTGTCTATAGTGGCCATTTAAATTGACTCCCTCCAGGTTGAAATACATGTTATAGAACCTGTCTATAAAGGCCACCTGTCTACAGTGGCCACTTTTTCTGTTTCCCTTGGGGTGGCCTCTATAGACAGGTTTGACTGTATATTCAAATTATGTGCTTTTCTTGCCACTGAATGTAGTTACCTGGTATTCCATAGACCGGTTGATAACAATAAGACAGCAATACTTGGAATCCTGTTTGCATACATCACTTGTTGCTGTGTCGGGCAAGCCTCAGGCAAGCTTTAGGGTGATCAAGAACAACCTTTGTGTTAAAGGTATGCATAAAATTTGCATCTATTATTAAACCCTCCCATTTGAGATAGGTATAGAAGAGACAGTTTGAAGAGATTGCTATTGATATTCATAGGCAGTCGTTCATCATGTTCCAAAATAACTAGTTGTATGGACAAGTACAAATAATCTGCAGAGGTGAGGAATTGCTCAGAATACCAAGTGGGGTCATGAAGAAGTCGGTTTGCTTTGAAGTTGAGTTCATCTCTCATGTCTTCATGGAAGATGCAGGACGCCTCAAAATGCTCAACTGTATCATCCTCAACCTTGGACAAAGTAGGCTATTCTCTTTGCCGATCTTACGTCATCAGATTTGTACCATGTATGTGTTTGAGAGGAGTTGAGTTCAAACAATCAATGCTAGTCTGATATCATCTTGCACTGGTTCAGAGGGATCCAAATGTTTGATCCTTGTGCTGGTTTTCTCCTCCCAAAACTTCAAGGATGATTTTGTGCTCAAGTACTTCTCAATCTGCATTTCAACCACACCATGGACTTTGCATTTCACTTCTCTTTTCCACTGGGTGTATGTAGGGGGCGCGTCAAGAACTGAGTAAAGATCAGTATACATTGACAGCAGATTAAATGGTATCTGATGCCAAAAATGATAATTTGCTAGTGGGTAGCATACACAAAACCAGCTCCCCTAAACATCACACATCATTAAAAAGATGTTTAATTTTCAAGCATTGAATTAAAGAGATTTAACATTTCTCATGATAAATCAAAAGACGACTCGTACGAAGACCAGCTCGCACTTAGCAAAGGGGTATGCCAACAAATTTTTCAGTAAAGGCATGCTAAATAATGGCAAAGGGAAAAATCAAAACACAGCCACACCACTTTTCATTTCATTTTGTGATGCCTGTCCGAATTGGGCTGTGTGAATTTGGATTTATATGGAATTTTTCCTGTATTTCTGTTTTAATACTTAATTATATTCTCTTTAATACTAGACTCCCTAATTCTTGTACAATAACTAAACTACTCTGCATACAATACAAAGCACAGTGTAATGTGATCCTGGGTTTTCCTTTAACAATTTACAGATACATTATATATACTGTACATACTGATCTGTGAAAGTTATTGCTCTGTTTAGTTTATTTTTTGAAACCATATCCTGTTGCAATTAAACTCTGAACTTGCAAACCACACCACACCTACCTGTGCATTTTTATACAGTCAAATCATGTGCAAGTATTAANTAGGGCATTTTTAGAAACAGGCATGTGTTTGTGCGTCCGTTTCTGTATGTCCGTTTTTTAGTGTGTGTTTGTGTGTTTGTGTGTGTGTGTGAGAGAGAGAATATGCGTGTGTGTGTGTTTACTCTACCTGTAACGAATCCTTGGTTACCTGTTATCACTATAGAACTCAGGACAATTTGATGGCATGATACTTTTAGAACAGAATTCTAACTTACGCTGTACATTATATGTGATTATACCTGGAAATATAAGCATTATTCTCAAACTTTCAGTATGCCAGGACCCCCCACCCCCCACCACCAATACACAAGCACTCTAAAAACTCCCGCCGTCCTGGTATATGAAAATGATATTGGTCATGCTGGTATAGGCGATCCATGTTTGACCAGAATAATATTGTAAAACGAATTACGTTTATAAACAAGTTTACTCGCCTGCCTTCACCTTAAGCGGAAGGGATAAAAGCTTTTGGAAAAAGAAAACAACTTCATTCAAGCATTCACAACAGCTAGATACACACAAGAAAATTCCCTCCCTCTTATCCTGCTGAATTATGTCAAACAAGCGTCGCACAATGAATAGTGCGGGTACATTTGGCCGTGTATCGAGCTATTCTGAATGCCTGAATGAAGTTGTTTATTTTATCCGAAATTCTTTGTCACGTCTGCTCATAGTGCATGTATCTCTATTTCATATGATCAATCTCTTTCTTTCTTTTATGGTTTTGAGTAAATTTACGGATTCGATATTGATGTCAGTGGTGCCCAACATCAGAAAAGTGCGAGAACACCATCTGTTAAGCCGTTTCAATTGTGTTTTGTATTGTATTTTGGAGTTAAAACAACAAAAAAATAGATTCAATTTTGGTGTTAGATTACAATTAATCCAATTCATCTATTTTGTAATTGAGAACTTATTTTCTGGTGTTAAATACTCAATACATAATACACCAGCGTCGATATTATTTGTTACCCTCATTATTCAGTAACTCAAAACATTTTTCTGGTGTTGCACAATACCTATACAGCATCGATATTATATTACACTCGTTTTTGTTTTGGATTCTGATTTGGAAGAGCTTGCCGTAAAATGTACATGCTTTAATTTTTTTCTCCTCAAAATTGATGGCCATGAAATTGACCTCCAGAGGTCAGATACAGGTTACATTCAATATGAAGAAACATTGATATTACAAACAGGTTATTGAGTTTGGGAATTCAGTTTGACTAGAGGTATATTGTAGTATTTGTCGAGCACAATCGATAATGTGCGTTTTATACATGCAGTGTAAGTCAGAATTCTCTTACTGCCTCGAGCAATAGTTTGGTCTAATCGCTTTGATCCCATTGTCGAAAGTTTTATAGGAATAAAAGGTGGGCAAAGAATTCTGAACTGCATTGTAACATGCAAGAATAAGTTCATAATTCTATACCATGGCTTAGACGAAAAAAGAAAAGAAATATAGTTTGTAAACGCACATGTTGTTCCACCTGATTTTGATAATGTCTAGGCAAAGTCCATTTCGATGTATTTCCGTTTATCATTGTGTGAAAAAGAATTGGTCATTGTGCAGCCCATATCAAAATAATCTTTATGGTATTTAGATACCATAAATCTGCCGAATAAATAATAATGATAACAATAATACTTGATAAATATAATGCTCTTTCACGAGATTCAATGGATGACTCAAGATAATGATAATCATAAGAGTATTCATGCCCACAATTTCGACGACTCTTCAATAAGGCACAATAACATTGCAAAATAAGAAGGGCACCAAAATATCAATGGCTTAGCCTTTGACGATCATTGATTAATCCAAGCTACCTGTACGTTAGTGATTTTTACATCAATATTGCCCATTTCAGGAGTATATAAAAATATTTTTAAAAATCATTTGATGTTATTCATCTATCTAAAAGATATGTCACATTTTGTGTTACGACTTGGACGACCCGACACTATTTTCACGTGTGACCTTGTTTCGTTTGAATAGATTTTAAAAGAAAATGCATTCCCCAGCAGATTTTCCGGGCTTTATCGAGAAATAGTCAGATTACTAAAAAGAAGCAGAACCTCTTTGATCCTATGTGAAAAGTTGACAACAATATGAAAGGGTTACTAGAATTGCGTAATAAAGAAGACAAAAAAAAACTTGCGTAAGATTTTTCACGCAGGACTGAGTTTGAGCAGATCTATGGTTCGAGCGAGTTCAATCGTGATTATTTTCTGAACCTTCCGTCATGCAAAATAAATAAGATAAACACTATCAGGTAGTCTCTGATCATTTATAGTTTGAAGTGACATTTTGAGATAAGAAATCACATAAAAGTAGGTCTATTTTGGATTGATGGTGCAGGTTATACTGTGTGATTATGACATTATTTAGGAATTAGGCCTACATGTATAGAAAATATTCATTTTCGCATTTTCACATCTTACGTAAGCACACAAACATTTTAATAAAGCAACATTGGATTAAAATTCTCATTGATGGTCAGTTGAGTTATAATGACTGTTATACGATTGTTTCCAATTCATTTGCCTAGACATATGCTGGATAAGTTATATTCTACCTGTTGGAAACCATCTATAACTTTGTAGCCAAGTAACACGTGTCGTTTGGATGGCAATGCACTTTTATAGATCTGTAAAGCGGTCATGTGTCTGAGCAAATTTGTACTTTTGTCTATTGGTATAATCCCCTGCAACAAATAGAGTACACACTGACGAAGAATACAAACCAGTCTTTTCGAAGTTGTACGTGCGTGACGATGATGAAGAAGATTTAGAAATGTGTGTCACATTTTGAACAATCTCTTTAAAAAAAGTATGGTAGTCAAATCACCAATTCGTCTTGCTTATAACATTCCACCACGTTTATTATACGAGTCAATTATGTGAATATAACGACAAAAGTGGTAGAACGTGATAGCTGTCTCGTGATGAAGAAAAGCAGTTTAAACAATTATAAATCATCTAAAAATGAAAATTGACATTGTCCTTCTTCGGAAGATCGTGCTTTTGAAATTACGAAACATAACTGAAAAAAATTGGATAAAAGAAGAAGAAAGAAATAACCAAATCTACGTATCTCCCATTTTGTGAGAAAATATGCTTTAACCATATGACACGAAAGGTACGTATAAAGGGTTCTTCCGTGGCCCGAATGTAACAACTTGATCCTTATTTCTGTGGCAAACATTTTAAATACTAATTTTGTTATTTAAACACTCGATTAATCATATGCATTTTTATTCTTTATTTCCTATCTCAGATCCTCCAGATTTTCCACGTTTGGTGGACTCTTTGTGATGTTTATTCTGTTCATCCTCACAACGATTCTTGCGATTGTTGATTCATCAGGATGTAAGTTTCATTATTTTATTCTGTTTTATTTCTTGTTTAAAATATGTAAAAACTGAAATTACTTACATTTTATGTATGCTATTTTTTTTTTTTTAAATTTAGTTGAATATACTACGAGTGTAACATTACTGTAGTATTAGCACAGTTCTACGTATTTGTACATTGTTATGATCATAACCATTTTTATCGATTTCGTCCATTAGGGCCCGAGGTCTTCTTTGGAGTTACCATGGCAACCATCGTTATATTCAATGGTAAGTCTGGATTATTTCGCGTTGCATTATAATCGATGAATTTCACAGTTTTCTCAATATAATCTATCGGCCTCTGCTTAACCTTATTCAGGCATGTACTTGACCCAAATAATTTTGGGATATAAAGTGATTATGGAGGGCAGGAATGGAGTATATGCTTTGTGCCAAGCAGTTTCTAAAAATCGTTTAGAAAATGAGGGGATTATTTGTAAAATAAAAGTTCAAGTAAATTATTAACTGATCTGTCTTCAGTCTGAGTGCTAACTTTAGAAACGCTCAGAAACTTTGACGTACACTTCGCAAAAAAAGGTTGGAGAGTGCTATTAAATACCCCCAACTGCAGTTTTGTCTTGCATGTTATCAAACACATCGTAATCATCACCACATATGAATGAATTCAGTTGTTACATGATGTCACTTGCTACACTATACATTCTAAAATACAACCCATATAGATGAACTAAAAATAGTTTCTTAACTTCTTTTTAGTAGCGTATTAAACCTGAGGAATACAATGAGAGTACCTCTACAACATTTGCAAGAGATTATTGACAGTGAACTCGATTGTTTTACAGCCATCAGCTGTTAAGGATGTAGCTTGAATTAAGTCAATCTCTTCTTCCTTCCTTTAATTCTCATCCTAATGGTAGCCTTTGAATGACAGGAAACTGTAAATACTTTGTCGATTGTTTTATGTGATAAATGGGCTACCAAGCCATATAATGCTGCTGCCGCATAAATGTGGTAAATATATATCGTATTCAGGGTATTGGCGATGCTGTGGATGATGATGATGATGATGATGATGATGATGATGATGATGATGATGGTGATGATGGTGATGGTTTATGATAGTGATAGTGATGATGGTGATGGTGATTTTGATGGTGATGATGATGGTGATAGTGATGGTGATGATGATGATGATGATGATGATGATGATGATGGTGATGATGATGGTGATGATGATGGTGATGATGATGATGATGGTAGTGATGATGATGATGGTGATGATGGTGATGATGATGATGACGATGGTGGTGATGATGGTAATACAATAATACATAACATTTACTAGGCGCTTAATACGGATGTTTCTAAGCGCACAGTATTCTAATTACGAAAATATTATTACCCGGTAAATTAAGAGAAGAAAAAAAAAGGGAGAAAAATAGTACACAGGTAACATAGACAAATGATGATGATGATGATGATGATGATGATGATGATGAAGGTGATAGTGATTATGATGACGATGATGTAGGTGATGGTGATTATGATGACGGTGGTGATGATGGAGATGCCAACGACAACATCTGCGATGATGATGATGATGCTTATTAATATTTGAACATGAAAAACGGAGAAGATGATGAATTATTTTAGAATCTGATTATGCTGAATGAATAGGCCGGGTTTCTAATATATTCAAATTTATTCACGTTTCTTGCCAAGAATGTAGTTTTGTGATATTACTAAACTGGTTAGTAACAATTAAACTCAATGCTTCGAATCTAATTTACATCCATTGCTTGTTTCTATGTCAGGCATGCATCGGCAAAGCTTGCGGGTGTGTTTGCTTCCTTGGGTAAATTATTCGACAATATTTGTAATTAGATCGCGTGTTTGCCCTTAAAAAAAATACATAATTTGCTGTCTTAGATTTACGCACAAATCTATAGCCTGCCATATTTATGATAATGTTCTTTGATATTATGACCAGTGGACTTTAGCAGATGCCCATTGGCCAAACTTCCTAGCTGTTTACACTTGATTTGCCGCGTCATATTTGTTTTAGAAATGAGGCATATGGTATTATTCCCTTGGTTTGTAAATATTTCCTTGGTTTGTAAATATTTATTCATTTCAGCTTTCATGATGGAAAATGGATGACGTGATAAAGTTATGATTTGCTTATTTACGTTTAGACCAGGGAGCAGTACTTGTGTTTTATTGTATATCACCCTACCCTTCATCTACTTCTACTATACTTATTCGCACCAGTTGCACTCTGAGTATTTTATTTGAAAAATGGATTTTGGCACAATGCAAATTGCATATTGCATATATTTTTATCATTAATGTTAGCGAGTCCAGGGCGGTGTTATCAATTCTTGTGCTTAATGATTGAGAATCTTATGCTATGGCACTCGTTGACGAACTGCAGCCTTTCTAAAATTCATGTGTAACTTTAAGAACGACTTGGTGAAACACCGTCCAATAATTATAATTTGTGTGTCCCTATACTAAGTTTTAGTGTGTGTTTGTGTATTTTATTTGTATGTGTGTTTGTCTGTATATCTGTATTTAGTAGCGATATGAAATGGATTTGCAGAACACTTTTATACCTTACACTGGGTTACGTGATATGGTTGCGAATGCCTTTGAAAGGACGTGAACCACTTCAGTTTAAAAACGTTCATATTCGAAACTTTTTCACAAACTACCTGTGAAGTTAGGTCAAGAAATTAAAGTTTCCTTAAAATGGTGTGTGTTCATTGTCTTACCGATAATTCATCCGAGGGATGTTGACGAAGTCCGGGATAGTGGTCACGCAAAACAATGATGTCTGGAGCCCCAAACATAGTCCCGAAATGGTGACGTCATGTCCTGTATGGGTCTTTATTTTATGTTAGGGCATGCTATTTGCGCGGTCAAGAAATATGTTCATGAAACGTACAAAAATTGTTCAGAAAACGTACACGAACAATTTCCAGTAATCATAATAAAAGTTGAAGATACTCTCCTGTATCATTTTAATCTTCATTATTATGAATAAACTATCAATATTGATCCTGTGTGTTTTCAACAAATCCCAACAAGTTGATGTCAATCTAGGCCCGGTCACATGGAAGCCCAGAAGCAACACGATTCTACATGACTCTATGTTAATTAACAGTTAACTTCGTATCAGAACAAAGAGTCGTGTTGAATCGTGTTGCTTCCGGGGCCGTATGTGACAGGGGCTTATAGCAACCTGCTTATAAATTGTGCTCGATGAACAATGGGATAAAACTTCGAGGGCCAATGTTCGACATTTTCATGGCGCAGTCCCATTGGCAAGACCAACGACAGACCGACCAAATTCAGCATATATTTTCAGGGCAAAATTCAGCCGATCCTATGATGGTTGGGATGATATGACTTGTCTTGTGCCGTTAATTTGGTATCGGTGACGTAGCCGTGACCCTGCAGAACGAGATAAACCTTAGGGTTATCAGATTTGGGTATTGTATTCTGGATGGAGAGGTTAACACACTGAAACACCTCATTGATACGATATCTTAAAAAGAATTAAGAGAAAACTGTTGATAAATATAAAACAGTGACATAGAAAGTAAAAAGAATTAAAAGAAAACTGCATAAATAGTGACATTTAAAGTAAATCATGGTCAACTCATTAGTCACAATATCGGAATTTCCACTTATATTTTTTTGTGGGGGAAAATTATTTGACTACTTGCATGTATGTCCAGCAATTATAGTTGCGATTGAGTTCTGATATTTCATACAGTGGAGTGGTGATCATTGTGAATGAAAATCGAGGTTAACGTGAATCTGAACTATCATATTCATCAATTTCCTGTTGTCATGGTTATTTTATTGCAATTCCATGATAGGAAATTTCCACGTTTCCTGATTTCCCGCTACGATGAAAACCCTGGATAATGCCCCAGTCACATAGAAGCCCCGACTGACTACGATTCAATAGACTCGTTGTTCGAAATTAGTTAAGAGTCGTGTTCAATCGTGTTAATTCCGGGTCCTATGTGACAGGCTTAATTGGGAAAGTGTGTTATGAAATGTATACAAGCCAGTTCCCGTAAGTGTCACACATGTCACGGAAGAAAAGTGGGGAAGTGAAATTTGGGGTTATGGAAGGAGACTTTGTTTAAAGTAACACATTGAAACAAAATAAGCAGCAAAGTTAATTGTTATTTTTCAAAACGTATTCTGATTTTGTACAATTCATTTAACGAAACTCTTGTGAAATTTACATGGAATTGGCTGATACAAAATTTAGAAAGATTTCTGTACATATATTATTAGAGGCGGATCCAGGAATTACCGATCGGGGGTCGGCGGCGACAAGTTGATCTTCCCGCCGCTTGGCTGACGGGGAAAAAGAATAGATAGTACAGATCAAGATAAAAAAAATGGGGGGGGGGGGGGGCTTACAAAATACTTTGTTGAATAACTTGTTAGTAGTGTACATATTGGTATTGTAAATGTATTTCCAGAACTTAACCGTCAGAGGTTAATGACCACTTGCTTCTTTTCCTTGTAATTATCAGTCTGTAATTGTTTTTCTTTTCTTTCCTTTCTGCCCGTAGCTGCCTCTGCTGTTTACCAATCGGGAATGTACGCTTTGGCTGCCAAACTCCCCGAAGGATACACCCAAAGCTATATCGTTGGACAGGTGATTATTACACTTCATTATACACCTCTGTCACAGCTCCAAAGCCGACCCCTGTCCGTCTGGGTTTTCTGCGTACAGATGAATGCGACAATTTGCGATGATCCCTTGTCGGTTCGAGGAAGGCCGAGTGTTATGACCAATACACCTTTGTCACACCGGAAAAGCCGACCCCATTCGGACTGGATTTTCTGATTGAGATTTAATTGAAAATGTCTGATCAATATGTTGTCGGTTCGGTGTTGACCGTGGTGTTGTGACGTTTTTAACAGGTTGGGTCTATTTCCGCGTTGTTCGCGGTCACTGCAGTAATCCGTTCAGTGACTCAGGATTAAAAGATATCAGGTGATAATCGACCGATACGACTAATTGGGGGCGTAAATGAGAAATTAATTATGACACGGGACTTCTGCAGGATGGAATCGTGTCCTGTCCAGTTATGCCAAATTGAATTCGTCATGGTTCGCTATTTCGCGGCTTCCAGAATCATATGCTTCCAATTAATAACAGTAAATATACCGAAGATACAAAGTAAATAAAATGAATTAAATGATAAATTCTCGGCCTTGCATTTAGTCGAAAATATATAGTACTTTACATATAGAAGTATGAAATTAAACCTTGAATATTCTCCACGTGGAAAACCAAATAGAAAAACTTCTTTATTTAAGGGCGCTTTATTATCTAGAAATGAAATATTAAATTCTTGAATGAACTGGTTTGTTATGGGACAGTCCCAGAATAAATTTGAAATGGTTTCAACATCTCTTGAACAGAATGAACATAAATTAGACTCAGTTTTTACCAATTAAATTGAGAAATTTGTTGACCCCAAGTATTCGATGTAGAATTCTAAACTGAAAATACCTTAATTTAGTAGAATGGCAACATTTAAATGGAATAATATAAAAGTAAATATCATAATTGCATCGCCGTTAAGCCATACGAAAATCGTTTATAATCTTTCAGTTCTTACAATTTCCATCGAATTCTTTGTCATCATATTTTGCATTTCATGTTGGAAGAATGTGTCTGTTTCGTGTAATATTAATCAGACAGTCGGGGCATCGGTCAAGGCAAAATAAGTCATGACCAAAGTACAAAAAGATCATCAGTTCTGCCCAATTGACAAACTTCTTAGAATCGTATCTAGTATCCGAGATGACGTGGGTTCAAATCCCGTTTGGGTGCTGTGATATTTTTTCACAGCCTCGAATATCTTGTAACACACAGATTCAGGTACATGTATATACCCATTGATTGTGATTCATGAATATATTTAATAGAATCATTGATAAATCTTATTCCTTGATGATTCTTCATCAAATCGCGGTAGTGACAACTTTGACGTCGCTTAAGTTTAGTTACATGTATGTCCATACTTGGAATGTATAATCGAATCATTTTTAATAATTACGGTATAAAATTAGTCTATTGATCGAAATTAGTTATCTGTATGTAAAATAAATATACCAAACGAATTTAGTATACTCCATAATTTAGTGTATGAATGAAAAACATACGTGCGTTTTTTTTTTATTGTTATAACGCCTTGTATAAATAACCTGTTAATGACTTGTTTAAACGCCCTCCTTTATTTTGTATAGGGAATCGGAGGAACATTCGTCGCTGTCCTGTCAATCATGTCGATAACATGTAAGTATCAATATCAAACATTTTATCTAAATCATTACAAACACAAGCAGACAACAAATGCGAACCAGTCTGCGATCTTTGGTCTCTGATCTTCGGTTTGTCTTTTCTGGATCGTCGCAAATGTCATTGAACTAAATTGAATTCACATCCTTAAAAAAAAACACAATTACATTCGTTTTCCTAATAGATTCGTGTTTTTTTACATTGTTTTCTTAACCTTCACCATCAAAAGTTGTGAGAAATCTTTTCTACAAATTTTGTCGAGCTCAATATGTTCTTTTTCGATTGATCGATGTCGATAAGGTGAACAACTTATGTTGAACATGTCGTTATTTTTGTTGATATCAGTAACAAGTGTTTTATCCAATCCACAAATGTTTTCCATAAATGTTTTCAGATGTGAGAACTCGATATGCCAAAAAATTCAATCTTTAATCCAAAATTTAAAAATGTACATACATACATAAAACTATAAATACGGATAGTGTTTTATGCATTTCTTGAACTCAATGTATGATAATGCGAAAATTGACATTTTCGTTGTAATTGTCCATGTTATATGAAAATTTCACGTACAAATAGAAGCTTGTCTTCTTCTATTTAAATAACCGATAATTTGTCCTCTCCTGGGCTTTGCCTTGTGCGCCTGAAATCAAGCTGTTTTGGAGAGTCACAAACTGACTTGGGTTGGCGCAGGTTCGATCCTCGTTCGCGTTTTTTCGGTTGGTGTCATTTAAGATGGACCCTCTCTCTCCCTTCTGCTCCTGGTGTAAATATTCGAATTTGAATGAAAAGCACCGGTAAACTCGATTTCTCTCTCTCCTAATAATAATGAAATATTTTGTTTCGTTTGTGATGTAGTTGCAGGAAGTCTTCGAAGCGCCGCTATCGGGTATTTCTGTTGCGCTGTATTGGTTCTTCTGATCTGTTTACTCACGTTCGTCATGCTCTTCAAATTGGTAAGAAAACTATGAATCTCCTTTCGGTTAAAAATTTCATAACTTTGCCAAGTTTGAAACCCCTGAAGATATTTGCCAAGAAAATATAATACGATATTTTGTTTCATCATTTTAGTTCTAAAGAATTTTGCATCTAATTCATATCATCTTTATATCTTTTGGGGTACTTTTTGCTTTAGGATTATCAATGGGAAAGACAGAGTGGTGATTATTGTTTTTATGACGAAGGAAACTTTGGCATTTAATTTTGTCGGGAATAATACCCATGCAAATGTCCGAGTTCTCCGATCGCTCTGACGAAACGTTTGTCTCACGCCGTTCCTTTTTTTCTCACCAATTACAGCCAATCATTAAGTTCTACCTCGGAAGGGTTACAATGATTATTGATAACAAGGAGGAAGAGGCTGCTCAGGATGACCCGCGAAACAAGTCACCTCCTCTGTGGACAATCTTCTGGCAGGTAATTGATGGAAGTGTTGATGGTGGTTTGCGATGGTGGTGGTGGTGATGATGATGATGATGATGATGATGATGATGATTATGATGATGATTATAATGATGATGATGATGATGATGATGATAATGATTATGATGATGATGATGATGATGATGATGATGATGATGATGATGATGATGATGATAATGATTATAATGATTGTGATGATGAAAATATTGATCGATGGTGATGATGATGACGAACAGAAATGACACTTTTCAAATATTTATCCGCTGAGTGACATCCCTGGAG
>BQKZ01000525.1:6833-20513 GCA_036244855.1 Temnopleurus reevesii | reverse complement strand
TCAATTTGACCACATCCTTTTCCCGCATACAAGAAGTCTTCACAAAAGATGGACGCGAACTTGAATTTGTCTTATTGTCTTATTGAATGAAAATTGCTTGTGGGAATTTTGCATAATGGGATGCATCCGTGCTCTCTCTATGCGTGCCCACCAAGCTTTGACGACCTAATTCATGCACGCAGAAAGGGTGTAAGGAGAATAGACGCATGCGTGCATATGAGGCTAGTCTTCTATCTTCTGTGCACTATAGAAAATACGTGCCTAAACTGTGTCAACATGCCGCACAGTTCATTTTCAGTGGTATAGAAAATAAATTCTGACATGTAAAATGCATACTGAATCATTGACTTAGACAATTTGGTGAGTATGGTATTTGTATCTCTTAGTGTTCAAATTTTTTAATAAAAAATTTGATTCAATCACATCATTAAACAAATTCTATCATCTTTTACCTTCATTTTCTATGTAGGATGGTATCAAATCCGGAATGGGCCAGTAAAGCTGCCTCGATGATGGTCTTCTTCCTCATCCTTGGCATCTTCCTCGGTATACAGTTCTCCCTCTTCTTCCCTTGGGTCGTTGCCTTATAGAGCGCCAAGGCCCGTTCACATAGAGTGCGGAAAATCGTAAGTTGCGCAACGTCTGGGGTAGTTTCATTAATATTTGATAAAGATGGTAAGGGGCTGTACGGTCGCTTATGGGTGTCGTGATAGTTTAGTAAGTTGGAGATGATGCTGTTTGAATAGGTGAAAACCCCCTGACAGCGAACTTGATGGTTTATCGCATTTTACGTGAACGGGGCTTTTCCTCTGAAGGAAACTTCTTGACGAGAAGATGACGATTCCCCCCACAGTCCTGTGTGTTCATGACCAAGGACGTAGCCATGTTCCATCTTGGGACCAGACCAATTTCGTGCGGAGCATCCGGCTCAAGCCGCCCCCCGTTGCGAGAGGCCAAAGAGAGCACGATTGTATTCACTCCCCCACGGCTACGGCTATGGCGTGTCATGCTGTGCGTGCACGATCAATTTACACTATTGTGTTGCGGCCGTCTACAGCGAATTTTAGGTTCGTAGACACTGTGCCGCGTTTGTGGAGCGGATTTATGGAGCTCATGGATATCACCTTGTATTAAATTAATATGTTTGTAAAGAATATTCGTTATTATGATCATGTTTTGTTTGTTAGTATTTTGTGCCTGCCAACCAATAAAATTTTGTGTTACAGTCAACTCTGCCTTAGTCAAACTTGTCGAAATCGAATAATTGCATAAGTCGAGGCAACTTCTTAAAGCAAATTGTGTAGAACATGTGTTCTTTATCTCTTGTAAGTCAAATTTCCTCGAAGTCAAACAGATTTTGGTGGTCCCAAGATATTCGACTTAGGCAGAGTTACCTGTGTTTTGAAGGATTGTTTTGCTAGAAAACAACTAAGTAAGATTTCCTTATAAAAAACTAGGATTCTTTGATGGATGATATACTTTCATGAATGTCTTCTGAGGTTTGGGGTGAGAGTACGATTTTTGCCTTCTTCTTGCACGTTGAATCAGATGTTAGCGACCCAGGAGTAAGATATTTGATTTTATAAGGTTGGCAGGTATTGTATTTTATTTCAAATTAGTGGAAAGGCAGTATGATGAGATCCTTCAAACAATACATGCCTTTATGGTTGTTTCAAGCATGCCGGGATATCTTTCTAGTGCGATTCTTGCGTGCATTGTTTGCTCTGCGCGAAATCACTTCTGTACTAGATAAATATCCAATCATGGTCTCTGATATGAACAACCATAAAGACTTGTATTAGATTCCCTGATGTAGCCAGAATGCCATTATCAGGTTATAATACAAGAATTTATAATAATAATGATAATAATGTAGACTACTTGTAGGCAATAGCGCACAGGTCCACCTTATCGGTGCTCATGGCGCTTAATCTTTTTCACTCATCATTATCAGGCCATAGCTGGCGGCCATTACAATATCTCACATTACAAAAAATTTATTACTGCCGTCCTACATTTACCTCACCTGGGTCAAGTACAGGACAAAAATAAAGGATGGAACTAGATTGCATTTTCCATCTCAGGAATTCTGTTATATTGGACTACTTTACCTTACTTGTTGTTTGTCAAGTATTAGTGATTTTTTTTCAAATATGTATAGAAAATATTATTTGGTATGTTTAGTGTACATTTGTATCAAAATTGCAGTTTAGATATTTGACACATTGTACACTGTATGTTTTTGATTATTTTGATAGATAGAAAATATGTATCTTTTCCCATATTGATTATGATTTACCCACGCTTGCATCTTTGACATACAATTCACATAAATAGAGGTTTATTTATCTATCTTCAACTCACATAGTATATGCTTTTGTATAGTTAATTATATGAATTCTATTATTGATCAAGAATGTAGAAGACTGAATTCTGATACATTAATTCAGGTAGTGTGATCTTGTTATGACAGATTCTTTGGTTCAGAAAAAAAACTTTTTACAAGTTTCGACCAAATACATTAGGACTAAATTGCAAGATATTTTGGAATACCTCACCAGATAGATTATACAGCATTATTGATGACAAAATGTCAGGTACACATCATTGTTTATTAATGATTCAGATTATAAAAAGCACTATTCTTTCCTCACATCATGCTCATCAAAAGGAAATACATTAGAACGTATTTATGTATTTCCTTGAACATTGCACAATAGTAAGTCGTATGAATATGTTTGGAATCTGTTCAATCTTACATTGTCGGTATCATTTTGTGATAGTATGAGCGTGCTCTAGGCCCCTATTATACTATGAGTAGATCTAATATTTTCTGATACAATAGTTTTAGAATGAAGATCTTTCATTTGGACGAACATTGCTGGAATAATTATGCAGGGTAATGGCTTAACTTTGAACATGAAATTATTTTTTATTACTGGAAGTACTTGTTAACTGTTTTGAAAATCACGGGCACCTCTTTCATGAATTTGCGAAAGTCATTCCGATGACGGACTTGTTTGCCTTTGTGCAAATAGTGTTTGCTATATTACCTCTTGTTAGGTAACACCACAGTCACTTCTTGTTGATGGAAGGCACCAGTCACAAAGAAGTCTTTGAAGCAACACAATTCAACACGATACTATGTTCAGTTCACAGGTAGCTGCCTGTGAACAACGAGTCGTGTTGAATCGTGTTGCTTCAGGGGCCCTATGTGACTGGGGCTTAGCATATAGATGTCTACTCTTTGTCTCGGTATTAGGCTTAGGCTTAGGCTTGACAAAAGATGTGGCAAAAGTTTTCTTTTGATTTCATTGAATGTATTAGATCATCATTTAGGAAATGAAGCATCAATACATTCCAAACCTATGTGCTGGTGAGAAGAAAACAGGGTCATTGAATTTCCTGACATTGCCTCTACTTGTACAAATGAATGACCACTTTCGTAATGTATTCCAATGTTATGAACACTGCTTTATCAAAAACTATGGTTCACCTGATCTAATATAATCTTGATTCAATAGAGGGAATGTGGATGGCATGCAATGGTTGTTGCTAGGTTGGTCAAGCTGCAATGTTTGTCCAACCTAGCAACATTAATGTGTGCAAGTAGCATTCTGACTATTCTACTCTCAAAATTTTTGACAGCTGAATCCATAGTTTGTCTTGGGGCAAACAAGAATCAAATTGAATACATTAATTTAATGATTTTTTTTGTTGGATAGATAAAAAAATTGAATACATTATGAAAGTGATCTGTTATGCAGAGATGCCAACCTTTTTGGAATATGCATGAGGATAGAAATCAAAATGTGAATCACCAAACAGCTGCACCAAAACAGCTTGCAAGAGAAATTGCGATACCAAGAGGCATATGCCACCTCTCCTGTGGAAATATTTGGCTCAGGTGTTGGGTGATTCATATTTTAATTTCTAACATGCAAATTTTCGAACGGATTGCATCTCTGATTATGTGTACAATCTGTTTATTCCATGATAGTATTGATGTTTTACAACAAATGTGGGGGGAATTGTGAGTTTTAAGCAAACCTAGCATTTTGATATTTATATAATATTGGATGGCAATAAATGGAATACCAGGGAATATTGCACGAGTTAGGGCAATATTGCACGAATCGAAGATGAGTGCAATATTGGCCCTAACGAGTGCAATATTCCCGGTATTTCATGAAATGAAGCCATCCAATATAATTATTATTATCTTTACATATACCAGAAGGCTGGTCACTGCTTTGCGCAAGCGTAAAATTGAAGCCGTACAATATGGCTTAATATTGTACGGCTTAAAACTCTCATATAGATAATAATTAACTGTAAAGTCTGTTTTTGTAGTTGCAAATGAGAGATTCAGAGTCGAGATAAGTTTGGAGAGGCTGATAATCACATGTTATCTTCCAATTGTCTGTCTTGTTTTGATTATTGTTTAAATATATTTGATGTGTATAAACCATGTCATTGCACAGATAATATTTTAAATAGCATTATGTACATAAAATCCCTCTTGACTCCGAATAATTTTACAAGTTCTTACATTCTAATAACCACAGAGATATCTGTACATCTCAAAACAGTGTGTGTATTTCTGCTGCAAAACAAGGTCTGAAATTTCTGTTGAATGTTACATATCAAGAATTTGGTGGTCTTTTGTTTTGTGACTTTTGATGAATTTACCACATTTTTAGCTTCATTTTGTGAACATAATACTGTACATAATGTAAATGATAGGATGTTGATGTTTGAAAGAGAATTTTAAATTCTATTTCCACAAAAATATCGGAAAAAAAATAGAAAAAGAAGAGGGTATATTTTTTGTGTTAAACAGGGGCCGAATTTGTGCCTTTCTACTATATAGTCAAATGTGGTTTGACAGCTGTAGATATTTCTCATTAAAAGTGAATCTGGAATACGAATTGGAATTATAGAAACACAGGCATCCAGATTACATACAGGGTAAATTATGTATGATTGGAATGCCTAAATTCACAGCAAGGTCTACTGTAATCATGACATTTAAATAGCTATAGGCTCAATGTATTCTCTATTGTGGAGAAACAGGTATTTTTACCTCAAAATTTACTTTGGGCATTAAGCGAGATTTAAATTTCCAATGATGGAATTGTTCCAAACTTCATTATCTCATTTGCAGGTTCATCTCTTTTACATTTTACGAGTATGCTGCTTTGCTACTTCAAAATGAAGAGTATCACAGATATGTAGAAATAAATAAGAGAAAGTGAAAAAAAGTGATATCAATTTCAATATCAAATGTCAATTTCACTTATGCTTAATGGTATACGGCTATGAAGTCTGAAGGTAAGGAGCAAAATGTATGAATTTGTATGAAGTCAAGGAATGACATTTTAATTGTTTACCACGCTATTGATCTGACATCAATTTAAAGATGTGAGACTGGAGTGATATTGGATATAAAGAAATAGTAATGTTTTATTAATGTGTGCTAAATACCATATTTGCATTACGATTATCATAGATATTTGCAAATCAATATTTGCATAATGATGTACAGTATGTGCAAGTCAATATTTGCATATGCTGCAAGGGCTTTGGGTGTTATTCAACTGTAATTATACACCTGAAAAACCAAAAGTTACAGGTTGCGTGTCTGCTAATGTTTACTCATTGACAAGAAATGTAACAAAAAGAATTGATCACTTATTTCTTTACATATTCTCCAAATTTTTTGGACAATCATGGAGCTACCATGCATATATTTATGTGTCAAGAATTGTACTTATATATATATGTACCTCATACCAGGGTTGTGTTTCATAAAGCCGTTTGTAGATCTTTGCATGACTCTACAAATGAGTGGTGATCCCGCGCAGGTGTGATTCCGTGCAGGAAAGGTTCAGCAGTCATTCTTAGAGGGTGTTGCTCAAAGGTTGCAATTGATCGTAAAAATTAAATGCGCACATCACGAGCAAATAAAAATGCGTGTTACATTTTGCAAAGTTGCAGTTGATTTGCATTTGATTTTGAGCAATACCCCCTTAGAGTAGTGCATAGTCTCTACGAAGAGTTTTATGAAACTCAACCCAGATAGTTGAATAAAATGTGTGTTTTGTTTATGGGAAAGCATGAGAACTATGCCCATATGCTCAGGAATGCACTTTGGAAATCAGTATTGAATTTACATGAAAGTACCTCATCTATATTTCAGAACAGTTGGCTGTCGTAATAGTCTACATCTTACTCATAAATTTATGAGATACAGTAAATACAGTTAAACTTGCTAAAGTTGACGTCAAATAATCGCCAAAACCCAATACCACACATTACGACCAGTTTACAACCTGATTTAGGAAGTAAATCATTTGTAGCATTCAATGTGTGCACTTTGATTCAATTCAGGCAAGGTTGACTGTATAGTTATACTGTTCATAGGTCATACGCAGTCATTCTCAAGTTGGATCATTTTAACATCATTATAATGAGGTCCTTGGGACCAAAAAATTACCTCTTAATAAATTACCTCTTGATAACAAAACATTGTTATATCACACTCACTGCCGATACACAATAAAATAGAGGGAAAAGATATGGAAACAGGAAAATTATCTGATTATAACAAAAACTCTTTTATATATCAGTGCTCTTGGTAACAAGTGGAGACTGTACTCCATATTGACATGCTTACGATGTGTATTGCATATGTCTGAATAAATATATATGTCTTCATATGCTTTGATTTTGGATCTGTGATGATCATTTGACTGATATTACAAAAAAAATAAAGGTTTAAACAGAAAAAGAATATTTTGTATTGTGTTGAGATTTCATTGCTTGTATTGTGTATGGCAGGATAGTGCCAGTTTACATAATATTGGTTAATATTACTTGGACATGACACAACAAAAAGGAAAATCCTTACATTGGGGGTTCAAAAAATGTGAGTGATAGTGTTGTGGTATACGATGAGGCAGATGTAACGCTACAAAGACTGGGGAAGGGGGTCTAAAATCATTAACAAGTGAAATGCCGCCTGGCAATCTCGCCTGCATTGTGCAATTTGTAAGTTATACTTAGCAATAGGCTTTTGACATATTTCCAGAAAGATGGTACAAGTTAGATGAATATTGGGCAAGGGATTTTGAAATAAGAGCCAAGGTTAAGTTTTCAGCTAAAGATTTCGTAAATTTGACCTTAGATGACCTTTGACCTCGATAATGACCTGAAAATTGCTCTACACTATTAGGGCTACCTCTGGACCTATTTTGCAAGTTTGATGAAAATCGGGCAAGTTTTTTTTTATTTAGAGCAATTCTAAATTGTTGACGCCGCCATCACCGTCGTAAAAAGCAGCGCCTATGTCTCGATTCTGCTACGCAGGCGAAACAAAAACTATTTCCAATTACAAGAGAAACATGCATGCCCCAAATTAGAACTGTAGAAAGATTATTTTGGGACTTACAGCAAAAAACAAAGGAAATCAACATGCAGGTATGTATAGGCATATGAGGATAGACTGATTAGATTTTGGGTCCAGGGGTCAAAGGTTGTAGGGCAAAAAAAATCCTTGTAAAATCCACCTGAAAAATTTGAAACTTCTTATCGCGTGGTGTAAGGGGTAACATATTTCGGACGACGGGAAGGCGGAGGCATAAATTTTGACCATGCCCGGACAAGGATTGATCTATTTTAAATAATGAATAAAAAGAATTGAATGGGTATCACGATAAATCAAAAGACGAAGACTAGCTCACACGTATAGAGACATGCACACATGTCTCTACGTTGCATGTCTCTACGTGCATTCAGAAAGCAACATTTACACTTCAAGAAATGATTAATGCCAATATTGAGATGAATCAAATAATGCCAGATGTAGACTGGAGAGAAAAAAGAAAACTTCTGTCATGGCTGCACACAATTTTATCCCATGGAAAAAAAACAATTTTAGTACACGTTCAGCGTGCTGCAATGCTCTTTATCACATACACTATGAAAAGCAAATCACTATAAAAAGTGAAGGTCGGTTAATAAGACAGATGGATACCCCTAGTAATAATCCATCAAATATGATATATTCCTTATCAAGCATAATAGGCAAATAATTTGCATATTCTACATGTAGGTTGGCCATGATGATACCGTACTAATAAGCAGTGGAATCTCAATATAGAGAGTATAAGATATAACATGCTCTTATTATAACGAGGTGGTTTTCCAGAGTTGTGTTTTATAAAGCTGCATGTAGAGGTACACATGTCTCTACTTGTGACCCTTTAGCTGGTGCTACCTCAGCGATATAGGGGTTATTGATTGAAGAAATAGGTCATAAATGGTGTGCAGAGTATGAACAGCTTGATGAAACACAACTCGAGTCCTGTCTATTTGTACAGTCTAACCTCGTTATAATGAGGTTGTTAGGATCAGAGAAATTATCTCTTTATATTGAAACCTTGTAATATCAGGGCCAAAACACAATAAAGTACAAAGAGATGGGACAAGGAAAATTACCTTGTTATACCAAGAGCTTGTTACATCATTGCTCTTTATAACAAGGTTTGACTGTATTTCATTATATTTTTCCCTGATCTAAAAATGTTTCAATATCAAGAGGCTATTTCTGTACACAAGTGTACTCAAGGACCTGTTAAAAGCGATGTTCCATTCTATCACATTATGTATGATCAAGGGGGATTCTTAGATTCCATTCCCATAACAGTACTGATATATAACCTGTTGTAACAAGACATGGAATGTTGCTCTACTTCACAAGTAAATGTACCCGCTGCATGAAATTGAAAAACTCTTCAATCACCGTATGATCAAAAGGTTTATAAAGATTTCATCAATAATTCCTGCCCAAAAAAGGGAACAAATGCATCTAGTTATCACTCTCAAAATCGTCTGAGTATGCATCATTCTGCCCGTCCTCTTCACTTAAATCTTGCTTTAAATCCAATGTATTAACCTCGGAACTCTCCAAAGTATTGGACATTGTCAAACCTGGGGCTAACACAGACATGTTGGATATAGAGCTGGTTTGATCCAGCGAGATTCGTGGCTTGGGTTTCGGAGGCTGGGCAAAGATGGCCGACTTGGCGGTTGACCTCCTTGCGATTGGGACAGGGGAGTTGGCAGAGATCTGTGGTTGGGGGATGCTTAGAAGACTTGGCGGATGCCTGGAGCTGGCGGTGCTGCTGCTGCTTGACTTGGAAGGCACTTTCTGGGCCTTTGATGGCAACCGACCCTCTGCACTTCTTGCAGAGTGCACAGATTCTGCAGTCTTGTAGCTGCTGCTTTGAGAATGATCCGAATCTGTATAATCCTCTGAATGATCCTGTCTCGCTTCTGATGTTGCCCTGGAGTCGACGGATGACTGGATATCCGCAAGCTCCTGCTCGCCCGTTGATACGTACTTGTAGGAATCGTCAAAGTCCTCGGAGTACCTTGGAGTCGGTGTTACAGGTTCCGTCGGCTTGTCCTCCTCTGGTAATTCTTCTGGGAAGCCTGGTACAGATACAGGTTTTGGAGGTTCTTCCTGACTCTCATCTGAAGATGACCTTTCACCATCAACCTCATCGTCATCTTCATAATGCTGGGCCGTAATGGTAGGTAGATGAACACTTATACTGCGAACACTACCACTACCACTTGCATCTGGAAGACAAAGGCAAGACATTTTAAAACAGGTAAATTCCAATATTCCAGCATGCATCAATTTTAGCAAATTCACTTGATTTCAGACCTATAGATCTACAAATTATTATCTGGTTGTTATTTTCAAGTATTGAAAGATCATTGTACAAAAGTCTATGGACGCTCTAGCGAGTGAAAATTTTAGCAAATTCATGGTCAAGATATTGGCAAAAATAAAACCCCATTGAAAATTTCAGCTTTTGTTGTTTGGTGTCTCACTCTTCAATTTTTAACCTCATGCATATATTCAGAAAGTGTTAGCATCTCTGCTATCGAACTTGATAGGGTGTACACTATTTACATCATTTTAAAAGCACATAGAGTAAATATATTACATACGAGGATTTGTGCATCCTAACTGAAATTAACAAAGCGATTTTAAAATACATGTACTGTATAAGCCAATATTTTAATGTATAGATATTTTCGCAATTTCAGACCAGTTTGACACATTGGCTGTTGTTATTTTCACTATTTTGACAGTGTTTGTACACAAATGAATGGGCAAAATAAGAGTGGAAATTTTCGCGCATCCATAACCGTGAAATTAGCAACAATAAAACCATCGCAAAAATTTCCGCTTATACAGTATACACTTAGTGGTGAGGGGTGCCTAATTTTGAAACAAGCGTAAATCCAAATAGTATAAATCAAGGATTTGAGAGACAAATACAGAATGAGCCATTACATAAGAGGAGGTAAACTATTGTTATCCTCGATATGACTGTTTTCGAGCAGAATCTGTCATTACATAACATGTTAGACAAACCTTTTTCCTCGACACTGTGGTAAACATCATCCCTGACTGGTAGTTCATCTGCGTCTTCCTCTACTAGTCCTATTGTGGGAATCTTGAAGGTTTCTATATTAACAAAAGGAGATGGAGAAGATGAATGGGTGATTAAAGCAGGCTAATCAGGGGATAAATGTTTTTTTTTTAAAGCTGGAGCAGTAGAAGTACAGGACATTTAAAAAAAAATAAATGTCAACGTTTCCTGAACAATATACAGATGAGAAATCAATTCATGGAGCATTTACCTCTAATATTTTTTACAAAAACATTGTAACGTGAGAAGAAACAAATTGGAATAGGTATCCTTACAATACAATTTACTGTACAAGCTATCATATGACAGGGGCAGTCATATGTATCGATCAATATTTGGTGCCACGACCTTGTGGTAGTTCTGGATTGGACAATTACATGTACTCCCACTCATAGGCAGCATGCACTAGAAAAGTCCCCCTCCCCCCCCGCCCCCAATTTTTTCAAATCATTAAAAATTCATATCCATTTTAATAGAATTCTGATTTCCCTGATTTTGGTTTCTGCTCATCAAATTTTTCCTGCTTTGGTTGAAAAAATATTATTCTCTGACATACTCTCATTTATTCTTTAACGTACCCATTCCTTTCTTGAAAGTGGTACCAACATCCTTAGCAACTTCTACTTCTGGTTCCTCCTCATCCATGTGTCTTATGATCTCTGTTGATACATTGGCATCGTCAAGGATGGGAAGCAAGTCCTCCGAGGGATGAGGACCAGAAGGCATACGCTTCGTCTTGGGCTTCTCCACGTGCATCTCAGCTGCTGCCCGCATCTGGAACTCAATCTCAGCAATCCGCTCCTCCTCCTCCAGTTGCCGGAAAGCCTCGGGGTTGTGCCTTTGGATTCGAAGCTTCTGGGAGTTGGTCATCTTGAACTTGAGCTTGGTGTCCTTTTGCTGCTTGCTGCCGTATCGCGGCTGCTGTCTTAACCAGCCCTTAGAGGCGGGGACTCCGATTGGAGGCTTTGCACAGTCCTTGTGTTTGTGACGGTAGACTTTCTGAGGGGGCGGCTTAGACTTTGAAACCTTGGGCTGTTGCGGAACTGGGGTTTTGCCTAAGTGTTTTCCATCATCTCCAGACACCACAGAGTGTTTACTGGATGCTTTTCGAAACTCAGATTGATTTCTGTCATGGAATGTATGCCCAGCAGCATCAAAATTTGTTCTATTCAAAATACTCAATTCTCTCAGAAGAGCTTGGAGGATGGGGAGCTGTTGGAGGTGTGCCATGCTGTCGGCTAAACCCACCTGCACTTCTTGCCTTCTTGTTTCTGCATCATTACTACTCTTACAAGGAGTTCCTTCTTTGCCCAGAGTCCGATCCTTGAACGGTATGCTTGAACTTTCCTGCACAGTAGCTTTGCTCTTTTTCCTGTTTCTAAGAATCTTCCGTACATTCGGTGAAGAGTGGTACTCAGGAGGATGTATTACGTACTGAACTTCAAGATCTTTCCGATCGTCCACATCAGGTGAAAAGGTGCCTGAGTTATCAAGGGAACCAACATTAGAAATTGAATTATCTGTTAGAGGATGATGGGACAAATGTTGGCGTTGGAAAGCGTGTTCTGGAACTCTGCATCGCTCACCTTTATTCACTGTGACATCATTTTCTGAATTGTATATCAGAGGTGGGGGAATGTGAGTGTTAGTGATGTAGAGATTGTTTTCCTCATTTGGATAATCTGATTGCAAGAATGCTCTTTGATTTTCATCCAGATGGTGGTCTGCGTGAATTTTAGGTCTTGTTGATCTTTGTTTCTTCTTTGTTGGAGTCTCAAAGCCGACTCTCGTCTCTTTCTTTGCATCAACTGTCGTCTGGCAGGCAAAATCCGTTCCCTTGGCCCTGACTTGAAGATTGTCTTCGAAGCTTTGATGATCATCAGGATTTGCTTTTAGTGAAACTGGATTCAAATTTGGTAGATCCTCATTTTCCCCTTGACCTGCTATTGTAACATTATCACGCTTCTTTTGGTCTTTTCCTACTACTACTACTACTGTTTGGGCCTTGTTAGTTAGTGATGCGTCTGCAATATGAGGGATGAGATTTCCTCCAAGGCTGAGTAAACGAACCCCCATCGATATCCATCCAACCTCTGTCCCCATCAAATTGTATATTGGGAATTTTCCCTGAATTCCGTGCACTGACGGGACAGACATGCCAAATTCTACTACATCCTTTCTTATTCTGCCCATTACCTCCTTCAATGACACATTACATTGGGCTACTAACTTAGGGACAGCATTCCAGACATCAACAATCATGATATAGAGAGGAGTTTTATCAAGATGCGAAACAAGTGAGTTCAATTTGTACTTGTAAAGAGATGACTTCCCCTTCTTAAATTCATGGTTGCCATGGCGATCTTTCAATTCTTTAAGCTGCGGTGGCACATTCTCTTCATACTCCCATGCATTTTGAATAGCTTCTTTCAGTTGTTTGGCTTCAGTTTCATCCAACTGCTCCACCATTATGGATGGAAAGTCCAAGAGTCGAAAAGCGACTGCGGGCATACGGCAAATGACAGTGCGTGGGTCTACACGGAGAGAATCCACCGCCAGCTCCAAAGAAAACAACGTTTCATTCTCATCCATGGTAACTTCTTCGAACCACAGTTCACTGTATTCCGTTCTGGTATCGTTTTCCTGTAAATATCACTGAAATTGGTTCATCCTTGGGGTTGATAATTCAAATAAACAACAAAATACCGCTTCCAGTTTCTTTGACGTGAATTGATTCCAGCGGAATCCTGTAGAGAAACTACACCAAAGCTGCTCTGTGTATTATCCCTGGGAAATCGTTGCCGAAGGGCAGGAACGGTATAGGAGTGTAGTGATCGCGTGCAGTGGTTAGGTCAATGGGGCATTCCCAGTAAACGTAGTCCCTCCGTAGAATCTACCCCAAAAGATGTAGTCGATTCGTCCTGCGCCGTAAATACAGAGCGCCCTCTGTTGTTGATAGATTTGAATCCAGTCGCTTTTATTTATTTATAACCCGCTGTTTTGGAGGTGATTTCCAAACATGCATGCTGCAAAACCCGGTTTTCGCAAATTAGGTCACAGCAGTTGTTTTAGGAATTAATTGAAAAAGTCAAAGTCACAGCGTGGAAATAAATATCTGCGACATTTTTCAAAGTGGTGGTGGTGATGGTGAAAGGGGGGGGGGGGG
>BQKZ01000524.1:130246-160910 GCA_036244855.1 Temnopleurus reevesii | reverse complement strand
GGAGTACGTTAACGAGTGTAATATGCGCAAGCTAGGTTCCCGATCAACTAGTTCAGATTCTAAACGATTTTTTTTTTAACGCTATATCCTCCCGATCTATCTCTTTTCTTTCCATTGCTGCCAGTCCGAAAGAGGGCGCGACCCCGAGAAATCACGGGCGACGAAAAAATCTCAGACCTAACATTCTGGCGTTCTGTACAAAGATATGATCACGCCATCTACCGGTCGTACTCGTATACCACTGGGGAAGAGCAAATATATGAAACCGTTCAGAATCGGAACTACCGATCAACCAGCACAAGAACTGATACCAGTCGTGCGTAAAGTCGTTCTTAAAAGGAGAGTCTACGCCTTTTCCAATTCAGCTTCACTACCCGATCTAGAAAAAAAAGAAAAAAAACTCGGAATACATCTCCATTGCCTCATGCAGCACGAAACTAAATTTTATCTGTCCCCGCTTGGTTTTCCCCTGCCCGAGTTGAATGGATCCCAACCTTAAGAATACCCCATAAGTGTGCACGTATGAAGTGTAAAAGTGTGAGGCTGCACTGCACAAGCATCCCCTCCCCCCGTTCCGCGGTAACATCATGGCTATACGTTTATTTTATATATTTTTAAATATTCATGCTCTTAAAATCAGGAGAATAAATCGATTAAAAGGCTCCTAACCATGTTATCATATGCATTTAATAGATGAACGTATGAAATATTTTGGGGAGCACTGGAAAAAATTGGTGCCCTGAAGTTTTTTTTGTGTGTGGGATTTTTTTCCTTCTAGAGATTTTCCTCGTTTTGGTGACTACCTTCAATTTTTAGATTTTCTTCCATTCGGGGCTTTTCAAAATTTATATATATTTTTTTTTGGGGGGGGGCACTGAAAATATTTTCATTTTCGGAGGGCGCTAAGAAAAAATGGTGCCCTCATATCGCATCAAGTTTTTGTTGTTTGTGGGATTTTTTTCCTTTTATATATTTTCCTCGTTTTGGTGACTACCTTCAATTTTGGGATTTTCTTCCTTACGGGGCTTTTCACAAAGTAGTCCTTTTGATTGTCATACCAAGGTATTTCCCGCTCTTTTAACCTGTCGTAAAATCGTTCCGTATACGCGACATCTCCCATTGCTAATTGATTGCATATTTTGGGGGCGTTCCTGTTCATGTAAAACTTTTCTGCTCTAAAGTCAACCTTTTTCTCTCGCGTTTTATTGTAACAAGCATCCGATGTATTCAGAAGCATCTCCTGCAGTGTTTCCAGATCCTCAGAAAACGAGGGCCCGTACTCGCGAACTTTTCGCCAAAACGTTTCATTGAAGTGGTCATAAAGCATGGCATCGCCTTTGTTCCTTTCGCGTATCATCCCGGCCAGGCTGGTATCATCATTCTGGCGGAGTTTTGCCGAGCGAACTGTGTGCATTAGATAAACCAAATCGTCCATGCTCCAGCAGAGGAGTTCGCGAAGCAGAAGCAACGATTCGTCGAAGTACTCCATGATCAAGACGAGATCGAAATCAGAATCGAGCTCGTCGATTTTCCTCCTGACTTTCTCCTCATCGTTCATATCCTCATGGCTCATGCCAAAGTCAAAAAGCTGTTGGTTATGCATGCTCTGTTTATAGTACTGATTCTTACTCATAACCAGCGAGAAGTACTTTCCTGGATCGGATAGAAACAGCTTCATAGGCTCAGGTGATTCAGGCATCGACTTCCAAATCTCAAAGAAGCTAAACGCCGACTGCCATTGCGCCGCTGGCTCGCGTATGATCGTGACATACTTAGCCCCATGGAAGACCTTATCCATCTCCTTCTTGTCCAGTCTTGCGTGGTTCGTCAAGACATCGTAACCTACATCCAAACTCCAGTTCTGCTTGGATTGGTTGGTCCCGACAACTTCTATATTCCCTGCGCTGAAGTTGTTCATGTAGTTGATGAAGTGGCCTTTCTTCGGGACGAGGACGGTGAGGTTCCTTGTCAAGGCGTAGCGGTCAATGATGGAACAGAGCGTAGTAGAGCCTGTTTTGTGAGTCTTGATGTAGACCACTTTTTGGTGGGGTTCACATGGTTTTCTTGTAGGTCGTAGCGTCACATTTGAAGGCAGGGAAAGAGACCTGAAAAGAAAATGAAATCAGATTATCATCAAATGAAATTCGATGTAACTTTTACACACCTTATTATTGATGGGCTTTCGATATTGGCGGACGGATGGCTCGTAGACGGTAAAGAAAAATCGAGTGCGCATCTGATATGTGCATTCAATGACAGGTGCGCATCATTTGCTGCGCACATCAGATGGGCGCTCGCTTTCTACAGTATATAAGCCTCCGACTGCCAATTTCGAAAACCCATTATTAAGCGCAGAAAAGCTATATTTCCAGAGTTTTGAGTAAAAAAAAAATAACTGTTTCATGGTAAAGCCATTTACGTCATGTAAATTAAGCAGCACAGTCCAAGCAGGTGAGACTGCGTGTTGTCGCATATCTAGTTATTTTTTCTCTCTCTTTTCTCTTTTCATAAAATCCTTCCTAAAAGATCATACAAAGCATTTGCCTTTTAAATGAATGAAAGTCTTACAATTATAGCACTATCACACGCATTCCAGTCGTTCTTAAAATCGATCTTAATTCTAAGAATGGCCCGGGTCCCGATCCATGATTATTCCTAATAAAACTTTTGATTCGTATTTCAATCGTAATTCTATGGCAAAGCATGTATACTAAATTTTGCAATTGATTGCAAAATTAATTGAATCTTTTTTATGTTACAGGTCCCTGGTAACACCACCCAGGATCAATAAAAGAATGATCGTTAGTTGCATTATGCGGAACCAATTGCAGGTAAATATTCAGGCGACTAGTCCCACCTTCCCGAAACATATCACCTGAGACACCGCTCCGATTTCGTTAGCAATTAATCAGACAAATATTGAAGATATAATGGCTATATTAATAATGACCCTTGAACAATCACAGAATGATCTTTAATTGCAGGTACGGAACCAATAGATATGAAAGCGATTATTCCCGCCTACCCCCAACATATCGCCTATGACACGTACCGGCTCCGATTTCGTTAGCAATTGATCAGATAATCGTAGATATAATGGCTAAATAATGGCTCAGGAACAATCAAAAGAATGATCTTTAGTTGCAGGATGCGAAGTCAGGAGATCAATTAGTTCCGCCTGCCGAAAATTCATCGCCTGTCACACCAGCTACAATTTCATTAGCAAATGATCAGAGAAATATGGAAGATATAATGGCTGAATAATGACCAAGGATCATTCAAGTAATGATCTTTAGTTGCGGGATGCGGAACCAATAAATATTTAAGCGATTAGTCCCGCCTACCCCAAACATATCGCCTGAGATACCAGCTCCGATTCATTAGCAATTGATCAGATAATGGTAGATATAATGGCTAAATAATGGGTCAGGATCATTCAAATAATGATCTTTAGTTGCAGGATGCGGAGCAAATCGACGGGTTAATATTCAGGAGATTAGTTCCGTCTACCCCAAACATATCGCCTGATCGAGACACCGCTACGATTTCATTAGCAATTAATCAGATAAATATGGAAGATATAACGGCTGAATAATGACCCAGGATCAATAAGAAAAGATCTTTAGTTGCAGGATGCGGAACCAATGGACTTGTTAATATTCAGGAGATAGGTTCCACCTGCTGGAAACCAATCGCCTGTGACACGATTAGTGACCATAGCTCCAATCTAATTAGCTATTGATCAGGGGCCTGTAACATAAAATAGATACGATGAATTGAAAATCAATCACATCTTCATGGTACATGTTTTTGTCATAGACTTCCGATTAATTTATATCTATCATAAGTTTAATTGCATGTTTTATGTGACAGGCCCCTGATGTGGTAAACACAATGGTTGAATAAAGTCTTGAATTTGATTTTGAATTTGTAGCAATATTTCTGTAAGTTTAACTTTAAGGAAATTTGCTTTTCAATGTGTATCTATTATGGTGTCTCATTAATCGAAAATATTTTGTAAGTTTAAATGAACATATACTATATTTGAAATATATTACATTATTATGTGGTGTCCCTCAAGGCAGTCTCCTTGGCCCTTTACTATTCATCGATGACTTAACAAATTTCGAACTCACTCTCATTCATTCTTCTTGCTGATGATACCAATTTAGTTTTCTCTCATAAAAATCCTGACGCACGTGTAAATACTTTTAACGCCGAGCTACGTAATGTTTCCTATTGGATAAAATTCATCAAATTGACCCTAAATCTTTTAAGGACAAACTCGAAGCTTATTAGTAATTCTCTTAATTCACTGCCAAATTATATTATTCTTTTACAACACTACTCTAGAAAAAGAAACCAATACTAAAATTTCTTGGCGTTCTACGTTAGTTAATAATAAACTTTCTTGGAGCATGATATCCACAGACCCTAACATCACAGGGCAGTAGAGTATATCCATATAATGACTGCGCTATATAAATTATCTAATTATTATTATTATTATATATGTATGTATATAATATGTTTTAATATTAATGATATTTATCCACATTTATTATTTTCTCTATTTTTCAAAGAGTATAAACCCCGCAAGCCCAGCTTTTTAGCAGACACCTCCATTTCCAGCTCCATCATTATTTTTGTTGTTAGATCTTATTATTGTATCCCATTTTGACTGTATGAATTGATTTATGTATCCTGATTTATTCGGAAATTTGTCGGAATTTTTAATCATATTTTGATTTGCATGGAAATGAAAATAAACAAAACTTAAACTGAAAACTGAACTTGCAAGCAGGAGTCATGGGGCCTGTTACATAAAGAGATTCGACTAATTTTGCGATGAATTGTATCGATTTGGCACACATTTTGCCATAGACTTACGATTGATACTAATCATAAGTTTAATTGCAACTTTTATGCTACAGGCCCAGACCTAAACTGTTCCACCTACAACAACACTCGTTTTGTAAGCACGGCAAATTTATGGTGACGCTGATCTTTTGCTGACATTGTAGATCAAAATGTAATTTTGCTATGGGTTTTGTTGCTTGAATTCTGCGATCAATCGCATTTTGTAGTTTAACGTCATGTGCCAATGAAAAAAAAATTGTTTTTCATTCTCGTCTTGTTCGAAGAGCGGATGGATCGAGCGCGAATGAAACTGTGTGTTTTCATGTGCAACTGACTTGCAGTCGATTTGCAATTTATCGCAACTTTCTAGCAACACCATATTTGAGAACTAAGTTATTACGTTTGCATTAGCTTCGGAACTTCTCGAGTTTGGAACTGTAAAATACCAGTATCATTAATTTACCCCCTCCCCGCGCGTATGTTAATGATTAATATATTGAAAGATGGCTATCCCATTTGGCTGGGTAAATCGTTTCTTAGATTATCTATGCAAGTTGTCTTATACAACCGTTACTCGCGTCCGATAGAGCATGGACTTTGCCCGATTTTTTTTTAAATATGTAGGAACAAAATATGTAAACACATCAGAGTTTTTATAAACAATGTTTTACCCCCTTAAGGCCGATTCACACCTATTTAGCTTGTTTTGGGAAATTAGAAACGCTCCCTAGACGCACAGCATACGCAGATCAGACGGTCGGCTTGCGCTCATCGAGCGTACGACGAGCGTCAGTACAACGTACGACCTGTGTCTTTGTGCGTCAAGGGAGCGTTTTTTATTTTCCAAACATGGTAGGCCGATGCAGGCTAAAGACGCAAAGGTGTGAGTCGGTCTTTATATTATCCAAGCAAGTTGTCTATACAACCATTACTCATGTTCCTAAATATTTTTGAAAAATCGGACAAAGTCCACGGTGGACTTTTCTGATTTAAAAAAGAAAATGTAGGAACAAACAATGTAAACACAACAGAGTTTTTTTTTATAAATAATGTTTTTAACCCCCTTAATAAATGTTGCCTAACTTTTTGATGGGGGAGTGTGTAGTAACAAAATAAGCATATAATGTTATCTGGCTAGCTTTTGTGTAAAAATAGTACGATCCAATTTGCGTGAATGAACACAGGGTAGGATCGATTCTTACCCTTGCGTCCAAAGCCTGCATCAGCCAGCGTTTTTGAAAATTAAAAACGCTATACAGACGTGGGTTATACGATGGACTGACGTCCCTCGTACGCTCCTTGAGCGCAAGCCGAACGTCAGTCCATCGTCCTATCAGCGCTCGGGAGTGTTCTAAATTTTCAAAAACACTGGGCCGACGCAAAATAAAGACGCAAAGGTATAAGTCGGCCTTTAGAGGAAAAATGGCACTTTTTGAAAGTCAGATGAGACCCTTTTTTCCAGGATACATGCTGAACAAAAATGGGCAAATTTGTATTTGGATGCATTATTACTACTGTCTTATTTATTATGTTATATATTAAGGATCTGATTGTGTCCCATTAATCTGGCTATTTTTGGGGTTGCTTTGAAAAAAAAATTAAAACTAGCTCTATTAATGATGTTTTACTTTTACGTACATTACGACAGAATAATTCTTAGTTCGATAGACGAATCGGCTTCATTTCGTAAAAATCAGTTTGGCCAGACGGAGGTTATACGGTAACCCTTGTTTTGTGGACCAGTGTCATATCAAAATTATAGCATGTTTTAATTTGTCGAAACAGTTCCAGCAACGTAATTTCGATCTGTCATTGTTCTACAAATGAGTCATAACTTTTGACTATACGTTGACAGATTTACTTTAAATATCAATGGATAACACTCATTCGTCTGGCTGATAAATACTCTTTGAGAAATATAGGTAAAATAATATCCTGAATTATTTGTCAGGAACATCTTGAGGGGACAGTCTGTACTTCAGGTTCTTACAAGTGTATCATGGACGTTAAAGGGGAACTTCACCCAGACATCGATGTCCGCTCAGTAGAGAAGAAATGCAAAATTCTGTGTACAAATACTGAATGGAGAGTTCTCCATGTTGGCAGCCATTTTGTGCCTGTACGTTGCCAATTTAAGGAGCCCATGAGGGGTTTGAATAAAAACTTTGAAAATTCATAACTTTTAAATGGATTGTTAAATTTTGCTCACATTTTCACACTTTGATCATTGTATTTTTCTTCATCCACTGAGAGTGTATCAATGTCCGCTGGGTGAAATTCCCCATTTAAAATCTTTCGTGTTATGTCCAGTGGCTGAAAATAATGAAAATAACAAATTTGATAAACAAAAATTAAGTGAATAATAATTATCCTAGTATCATCCATTTAGAGAGATGTTAGTTAAGATTACCAGATCCGTAATACTATTCGATTATGTCAGCATAGATTGGATTAAACTGTAAACATCTAAGGCTTCAAAGGTACCGCCGATCTGATGCTTCAAAAAGTTAAAAGTCAACATACATCGAATTTACACACTGCACTCGAACTCGGGAGTATGATGAATATTTGATACATATCTCAAATCTCAATGCTGAGTAAAGCCCCGGTCACATAGGGCCCCGGAAGCAACACGATTCAACACGACTCTTTGTTCTTAGGCAGTTAACTGTGAATAAACAAAGAGTCGTGTTGAATCGTGTTGCTTCCGGGGTCCTATGTGACCGGGGCATAAGCTAACTTCTGTTTGTTTGTAAAAATAGTGCAGTTAATCCTGCCTTAGCGACCACCTGTCTGTAGTGACAACCTGTCTATAGTGGCCACCTAAATTCATTCCCTCCAGATAAAAATATGTGTGTTTTGGAACCTGTTTGTAGAGTTCACCTGTCTAAAGTGGCCACTTTTCCGTTTCCCTTGGTTGGCCTCTATAGGAAGGTTTGACTGTGTATTGAGTTCTTTAATTGTTTAACCACAGTGTTATTCAATATCTTTAAAAAATTATGTAAAATTTGTAAAATTTTGTAAAATTTTGGTTCAGCGAATAATATTCCTCAAAAAAAAATCTGCCTTCAAATCTAAATGAGACAAAATCAAGTATCATGAGTGTATTGCAAACTAATGTGTGACAAATGAATGAGTTTTGGAATAGCTATTTCCTGAAATGTGTATTTAAAAAAAAATCCTTAGTCTCGTGGACCACAAGACTGAACCAACTGTTTCTTTTTCAAAAAGAGCACATTCTAATGCACAGAATCGGATGGAAATATCAGAATCAAACTATTATGTCTACCTTTTTATTATTTTTCTGTCAAATCTAAACGATAACCTAACATATGTTCAATAATAAACAAAATATTGCTGTTACCGAGAGAGGCGGTGCTAAATATGATTTAACGGTCAAATTCAGATTTAAAAAAAAAAGAATTAGTTCGTTTAAAAAAATAAGGTTATGGTCTCGAAATGTGTTTAAGATAAGAATGTCATTATAAAAAAAATCTCGCATAAGTCATGTGTTAATGTTTAAATGCAATGTGTGCATATTTGTACATATGTACGTGTATATACGTACACGTATATATATGTATGTACGTTTATGTTTATATATCTATATTTGTATTTATAGCTTACATAGAATAAATTGTTTGCATTTATTTTGTAATAATCATTTTGAGCTTGCTTTAATAACACGTTGATTCATGGATGAAATTGTGTTTTCAAAGTATGTTTTATATTGTAAACCTTTTCTTTTGTTCTCATATATAACATCTGTTGTAAATGTAATGTTTATTTATTTAATAAAGGAGCCCTGTGGAAGGGTTAGATAATTAAAAAAGAAAAAAATGTTTTAATGTTTACTATAAAATATATCTGCCCCCTGTTATTTGTCTGATTCGTATCTTTAAGTCGAACAAAATATTTCCGCAATTTACGAAGCAGACAGGACAAACTTATTCTAAAACTACCACACCTTAAAACAAATGTGACACTTGTTTTTAAAAACTTGTTGAAAACTCATTTATTTCTTGAAGCTTTTCAATAATATCTCGTACCATTATGCATTATTTTAGTAACAATATCCACAGACTCTAACATGACAGCGCAGTAGAGTATATCCATATAGTGACTGCGCTATATAAATCATTATTATTATTATTATTATTACCGAAAGAGCTAGGCGGTGTTAATATGATTGAACGATCAAATTCAAATTTTCAACAACAACAAAAAAAACAGTCCATGAAAAATACGCCTAACGTTATGAAATGTGTGTAAGATACGTATGTCATGATAAAAATATCGCATAATTTACGTTTAAGTTTTACTAAAATCATACTTTGGCCTTTATAATACTTACATATTTGGATGATGATCACGTCTTACCAGCCATCCCGGTCGTCGAAGTTGTATTTGCTGGGATGTCAATGTCCATGTCGTCCACGCAATGAATGACGACCAGCAAAGCAACAAAAGAAACTTGTGTGAATAATTCATCTTCCCGCAAGATCGTGTGTCGATCACCACCTCGTGGTGAGGCTCTTGAACCAACCAGACATCGATTTCGGACCGCGTAGATGAGCTATCCCCTTTATCCTTCCAAACGAACTCTCATTTTTATTTAGAGTTTGCGTTGCATTCGCGATGAATTTTAAAAGCACTGTGTGTCACATATTACCTGCTACGTACATCCTTGCCAGGAAATCTCCAAGTTCAAATTAAATACGTTTAGTAGTACTTTGGTTTAGCAGCGAATTTGAGCGGCACTGTTAATATGAGAAATCATTAATGAAATTATCAATTACGGTAATGGAGTCGAGGGGATAATCCTAAAAATAAAGAGACACGGTGTTATTAGTTGTCAATAATCCGAATATTCAACACACTAGATACGCTGAAGATAATGTGACACTTTTATTGTTTGACCTGAGATTATTGAACTTGGGCATGCCGAGCAGGTAATTGGATCTTTGGCATTTATCAATCAGTTAAATATTTAATCGCCGATTGGATCCCATCCTCAAACTAAAGATTATTCCATGACTTCTATTGATAGGCATATTAATAGTTTCCGTTAAATGTTTTGTTCAGTTGTGACACCTCAAACTTTACTACAATGAGAAAGAATAATTGAGACAAAATTGAATTCTACAGGGGGGGGGGGGGCAATTGACTAGTCAATTCAATTCAATTCAATTCATTTATTTTACTTTATTTACTTTACTTTATTAAGTCCATTTGTTCCACCAGAATCAGGACTGAAATATTTTAGCCCCAGTCATATATTTGCGTATATTGCCCATTCGTACCTGGCGATATCTAAAAAATAATGAAAAAACATGCTCACTTGGAGTATAGATATATGACCCTACGTCGGCGATGACTTGTATCCACACAATTCAATACACGGCGCGCAGATCTATTGTCCAAGTCCAACTTTATTTTACAGAAATAGTTTATATCGTGTTTATTGTGTTCTGTTCAATTGGAAATTTTAAGAATGTAATTAGTTATCTTTTTAGGGCCTCCAACGTTAACAACGTTTCGATCACTAATGTAATTACGCTCATAATATATCTTCCCCACGTAATTCTCATATACAGGGAGCCGTATCTGTAAATCTTATATAAGCTGGGGATATCCATTGCTTATATAAACACAATTATCTGCCTGAGCATATGAGAATAACGACAAATGATAAGATATTGATCATGTTGATATATAGTGTTAATGATTGTATCTGTATAAGCGTGTGTGAGTCACAGTGGTGGTTTGGCGTGAAAAACACTGTGAGCAGAAGGTATTCATTCATTTATTCATTTATTTATTTATTCTGTTTCTTTCATTTTTTCATAACAAATAAACAATGAACATGAATATATATTGATACATTTTTACCAGAAAAAAAAGAAAATGAATGTTTAAGGCATAAGATTATACTTAATATAAAGTTTGCAGATTTGCCAAAAAAATAAAACGAAAACAGAAAAGGACACGTTGAAACGCAAGCTTGTATGATACATGTCCTTGGTTACAAAAATACAATGCAACGGTTTCTTTACATGTACTGCTGCAATACTATTTTGCGGCAAATTTGTATTAGGATTTAACATAATGAGCACAGATATTGCTTATACCTGTATAGTATTTACCCCCAAAAACATTAAGATAATGTAACCAAACAAAGGAAATAGGATGAAAAAAAAAGACGAAAAAAAAGCAATGAAGATGACGATGATGGTGGAGATGATGATGATGAAGATGATGATGAAGATGAAAATGAGGTGGAAACTCAATAATGATAACTTAATTGCTCATTTCGGTAAATTCATCAAGTCAGTAATGAATAAACGAGGGGAGTTGTAAAGCGCTTAGAAAATGATTATGTATTTTCTTGTCGAGCATTTATTTTATTTAGCATATAATTGTTTCATTATTGTAATCAAATCACTTTATTTTCTTTATTTTGTATAATTTGTTTAACATAACACAGTCTATATGAAAAAAAATGTAATACGAACAAAATGTTGGCTGTATATGTCGATGACGTTAAAATGAATAAATTCCAAAGTCCAATAGGATTGGACAAAGAAAACAACTTCATTCAAGTCTTCACGATAGCTCCATGAAAAGGAAGAACATTCCCAAGATTATTCAGAGAGCAGATGCGACACCTGTTTGATATTTCTCTATAGAAAAAGAGGGAAGTGAATAATTATTTGTTCATAACCAAAGCCTGCCCCGCGTTGATTATATTATTTTGAACGGCGCGCTGAGACCACAGAAAGACGCTTTGCTGATACTAATGCGTGCGTATAGTCATCGAGCGCCAGCAGAACGTCGGTCAAGTGCCCGGGGAGTCTCCAAAATTGTATTGACGCTGGGCAGGCGTTGGCTATAAACGCAAATATGTGATTCNAAATCTCAATGCTGAGTAAAGCCGTGGTCACATATAGGGCCCCGGAAGCAACACATTCAACACGACTATTTGTTCTGAGGCAGTTAACTGTGAATTAACAAAGAGTCTTGTTGAATCGTGTTGCTTCCGGGGTCCTATGTGACCAGGGCATAAGCTAACTCCTGTATGTTTGTAATAATGGTACAGTTAATCCTGCATTAGCGGCCACCTATCTGTAGTGACAACCTGTCTACAGCGGCCACCTAAATTCATTCCTTCCAGATAAAAATATGTGTTTTGGAACCTGCTTGTAGAAATCACCCGTCTACAGTGGCCACTTTGTCCCTTTCCATTGGATGGCCACTATAGAAAGGTTTGACTGTGTATTGAGTTTTATCCATCTATATAATAAATCAGACAGCTCGATTTAGGTAATTCTTTAATTGTTTAACCACAGTGTATATCTTTAAAGGTTAAGTAAACCTTTTGTTAAGCGAATAATTTTCCCAAAAAAAATCCACCTTCAAATCTAAATAAGACAAAATCAAGTATCATGAGTGTATTGCAAACTAATGTGTGACAAATAAATGAGTTTTGGAATACCTATTTCCTGAAATGTGTATTTAAAAAAAAAATCTTTAGTCTCGTGGACCTCAAGACTGAACCAATTGTTTCTTTAAAAAAAAGAGAGAACCTTCTCGTGCACAAAATTGGATGGAAATATCAGAATCAAACTTTTATGTATACCTTTTTATTATTCTTCTGTCAAATCTAAACAATAATCTAACATATGTTCAATAATAAACAAAATAGTGCTGTTACCGAGAGAGGCGGTGCTAAATATGATTTAACGGTCAAATTCAGATAAAAAAAAATCAGTTCGTTAAAAACAAATAAGGTTATGATCTCGAAATGTGTTTAAGATAATAATGTCATTATAAAAAAAATCTCGCATAAGTCATCATGGTCATGTTTTAATGTTTTAATGCAATGTGTGCATATTTGTACACATGTACGTGATACATGTATACATATGTATGTACGTTTATGTTTATATATCTATATTTGTATTTATAGCTTACATAGAATAAATTGTTTGCATTTATTTTGTAATAATAATTTTGAGCTTGCTTTAATAACACGTTAATTCATGGATGAAATTGTTTTTTCAAAGTATGTTTTATATTGTAAACCTTTTTCTGTTCTCAAATAGAACATCTGCTGTAAATGTAATGTTTATTTATTTAATAAAGGAGCCCTGTGGAAGGGTTAAATAATAATAAAAAAGAATGTTTTAATGTTTGCTATAAAATATATCTGCCCCCTATTATTTGTCTCTTTTCGTATCTTTAAGTCGAACAAAATATTTCCGCAATTTACGAAGCAGACAGGACAAACTTATTCTAAAACTACCACACCTTAAAACAAATGTGACACTTGTTTTTTAAAACTTGTTGAAAACTCATTTATTTCTTGAAGCTATTCAATAATATCTTGTACCATTATGCATTATTTTAGTAGCAATATCTACAGACCCTAACATCACAGCGCAGTAGAGTACATCCATATAGTGACTGCGCTATATAAATCATTATTATTATTATTTTTATTACCGAAAGAGCTAGGCGGTGTTAATATGATTGAACGATCAAATTCAAATTTTCAACAACAACAAAAAAAACAGTCCATGAAAAATACGCCTAACGTTATGAAATGTGTGTAAGATACGTATGTCATGATAAAAAAATATCGCATAATTTACGTTTAAGTTTTACTAAAATCATACTTTGGCCTTTATAAATACTTACATATTTGGATGATGATCACGTCTTACCAGCCATCCCGGTCGTCGAAGTTGTATTTGCTGGGATGTCAATGTCCATGTCGTCCACGCTATGAATGACGACCAGCAAAGCAACAAAAGAAACTTGTGTGAATAATTCATCTTCCCGCAAGATCGTGTGTCGATCACCACCTCGTGGTGAGGCTCTTGAACCAACCAGACATCGATTTCGGACCGCGTAGATGAGCTATCCCCTTTATCCTTCCAAACGAACTCTCATTTTTATTTAGAGTTTGCGTTGCATTCGCGATGAATTTTAAAAGCACTGTGTGTCACATATTACCTGCTACGTATATCCTTGCCAGGAAATCTCCAAGTTCAAATTAAATACGTTTAGTAGTATTTTGGTTTAGCAGCGAATTTGAGCGGCACTGTTAATATGAGAAATCATTAATGAAATTATCAATTACGGTAATGGAGTCGAGGGGATAATCCTAAAAATAAAGAGACACGGTGTTATTAGTTGTCAATAATCCGAATATTCAACACACTAGATACGCTGAAGATAATGTGACACTTTTATTGTTTGACCTGAGATTATTGAACTTGGGCATGCCGAGCAGGTAATTGGATCTTTGTCATTTATCAATCAGTTAAATATTTAATCGCCGATTGGATCCCATCCTCAAACTAAAGATTATTCCATGACTTCTATTGATAGGCATATTAATAGTTTCCGTTAAATGTTTTGTTCAGTTGTGACACCTCAAACTTTACTACAATGAGAAAGAATAATTGAGACAAAATTGAATTCTACAGGGGGGGGGGGGGCAATTGACTAGTCAATTCAATTCAATTCAATTCATTTATTTTACTTTATTTACTTTACTTTATTTAGTCCATTGGTTCCACCAGAATCAGGACCGAAATATTTTAGCCCCAGTCATATATTTGCGTATATTGCCCATTCGTACCTGGCGATATCTAAAAAATAATGAAAAAACATGCTCACTTGGAGTATAGATATATGACCCTACGTCGGCGATGACTTGTATCCACACAATTCAATACACGGCGCGCAGATCTATTGTCCAAGTCCAACTTTATTTTACAGAAATAGTTTATATCGTGTTTATTGTGTTCTGTTCAATTGGAAATTTTAAGAATGTAATTAGTTATCTTTTTAGGGCCTCCAACGTTAACAACGTTTCGATCACTAATGGAATTACGCTAATAATATATCTTCTCCACGTATTTCTCATATACAGGGAGCCGTATCTGTAAATCTTATATAAGCTGGGGATATCCATTGCTTATATAAACACAATTATCTGCCTAAGCATTTGAATATAACGGCAAATGATAAGATATTGATCATGTTGATATATAGTGTCAATATTTTTATCTGTAGAAGCGTGCGTGAGTCATAGTGGTGGTAGTTAGGCGTGAAAAGCACTGTGAGCCGAATGTATTCATTAATTTATTCATTTATTTATTTATTCTGTTTCTTTCATTTTTTTCATAACAAACAAACAATTAAATGAACATGAATATATATTGATACATTTTTACCAGAAAAAAAAGAAGAAAATGAATGTTTAAGGCATAAGATTATACTTAATATAAAGTTTGCAGATTTGCAAAAAAATAAAAAAGAAAACAGAAAAGGACATGTTGAAAAGCAAGCTTGTATGATACATGTCCTTGGTTACAAAAATACAATGCAATGGTTTCTTTACATGTAGTGCTGCAATACTATTTTGCGGCAAATTTGTATTAGGATTTAACATATAGAGCACAGATATTGCTTATACCTGTATAGTATTTACAAAAAAAAAATTCAGATAATGTAACCAAACAAAGGAAATAGGATGAAAAAAATGACGAAAAAAAAATGAAGATGACGATGATGGGAGATAATGATGAAGATAAAAATGAGGTGGAAACTCAATAATGATAACTTAATTGCTCATTTCGGTAAATTCATCAAGTCTGTAATGAATAAACGAGGGGAGTTGTAAAGCGCTTAGGAAATGATTATGTATTTTGTTGTCAAGTACTTACTTTATTTAGCATATACTTGTTTCATTATTGTAATCAAATCACTCTATTTTCTTTATTTTGTATAATTTGTTTAACATAACACAATGTATATGAAAAAATGTAATAAGAACAAAATGTTGGCTGTATTAAAATTATGTCGATGACGTTCAAATGAATAAATTCCAAAGTCCAATAGGATTGGACAAAGAAAACAACTTCATTCAAGTCTTCACGATAGCTCCATGAAAAGGAAGAACATTCCTAAGCTTATGCACAGATCAGATGCGACACCGTTCGATATTTCTCTCTGGAATAAGAGGGAAGGAAATTGCTCTTTGAGTATAAACAACGCCTGCCAAGCATTGATAACATTATTTTGAACGGCGCGCTGAGACCACAGAAAGACGCTTTGCTGATACTAACGCGTGCGTATAGTCATCGAGCGCCAGCAGAACGTCGGTCAAGTGCCCGGGGAGTCTCCAAAATTGTATTGACGCTGGGCAGGCGTTGGCTATAAACGCAAATATGTGATTCAGCCGTAATACTGATGTACGGTATACAGTACATGTTTAATTCGTTGCTACACTGTAACACTATAAATGTTCAAAACAATGTGTCATCTATCAAAACAAGATGTTTCTGGGGCAGACGCAGTCTTTAATTCCCTGTGCCACCATTTCAACATAGACGTACCAACGTTTGTGTCTACGTTAAGATGGTTGCACAAGAAGTTAAGATTTCCGAGCAAGAAAAGGGTAGCTAAGAACAATTCTACCGATTGGCCCCTGAACTGCAGTCGACAGCACAAAAAAAGGAACGATTATAAAACTGGCAAAAATCTCTTTCACGTTCATCAGCAAAACAGAACGATGATAAAACTTGATCAACTCTGTAGCCATTACGTAATAGACCCGCGGTTATGACTCTTATGATGTTGTGCAAATTTAAAGATGTCGAAACAATTAAAATAAGCGTATCAACACTTGTTTTGTTTCATTGTTGACAGGTTGTGCGGCTTAACCCATAGGACTTTTGCTATTTTTTTTTATTTTGGAGGGGTTCATGCAAGCACTGATGGCAAACGGGTTGGTTGATGAAGTACAATTCCACGATAATAATTCAAAAACAATAACCGGAGCAGAAAAATAGAGTGAACAGTAGAAAAAATAGTTTGAAGAAAATCGGACTAAAAAGTGTCTAATGATTTTTAAAACAACGGGCAACTTAGTGAATATTTTCAGGCATTTTGCCAAGTTGGTGACGTTATTGGTGCACCAGTTGTCATCATTTGGTTTTTTATTCATGGTGCAAAATTAATTATTTCTACAGAAAGACACACACTTTTGTGCAAATAGGGCATCTCATGAAAATATCCTAAACCTAAAGCTTTAAGGAAATCATATATTTTGGGTTGAAATATAACATTTCATAGCATCAATACGAATATAATGAATGATGATTGTGTACCTACGATATAATCAAATACCAATTTGTCTAAATATTTACATATTCTTACTTTTTATCAGTTGTTCAATTTTACCCCAATATTTTTTCTGATTATTTGATTTTTCTGCTCCTATTCAACAAATATTATTTGTATGCAGTCTCTTCTTTTAAGGACGCGCTGTTCTAATTATAGTAAAATAAAGACATTGGACTATAGATATTAATTGTAAAATATTAAAGATTTAAAGTGTGCAATCATTAACTTTGAAGACACACATACACCCCCCCCCCCCTCTCTCCTCTCTCTCTCTCTCTCTCTCTCTCTTCCTCTCTCTCTTTCCCAATAGATGGATTGCTCACAATGTTATGATCTTAGTATGGCGTCAATTTCCCCGTGAGGCCAAAACGTGTAATCTTAGCCAACGTATAGCTTAGCCAACAGCAGAACAGTTTCTATAATATTTTTCTTCATTTTGTCCTTGTCAGGCCACTTTGGAGGGGAAGGGGAGGGGGTTCACAATTGGTTCGGCTCCCAGTTTGTCAATCCTTGATGCTCAAATGATATGTATGATATGATATTTCTTTTGCATATATTTACGTTGCCTTTTGTTGACAAAATGCTTTGCAGCGAAAACCATTAAGCGGACTTTGATCAACTTCTTGGCGTCTTTGAGAAAAAAAATCGGACAGGTAAGGAAGTAGGTTACAAATCTTTGATGATTTAAAGAAATGAGCAAATCAGCGAAAATTCTCAGGCATGTTGCACATGTTGATGGCATCGTGAAAGTGTCATAACTCTAGGTAAAGTTTTGAAGAAATCATACTAGTACTTTGGGGGAAAGAGTAATATTTTATGACATCAATATAAATCTAATGAATGTGCACCTATGACGTCATCAGTTGTCAATTTGTTTAAATATTCAGATTTTCAAAACTTATTTTTATTAGCTTTCCGATTTCTCCCAAACTTTTTCTTTCCTCTCTTCATCTGATTTTCTGCTCCTGTAAACCGAATATTTTTTTTTTGTGTATGCTCTTCTTTTAAAATCAGAATTTGTAACTAAATCATTAGTCACTTCATGTGCACTTGTATAACGATTGGTTATTAGTACTAATAATTACCATCTCTCATATGATCAGAGTCCGTTAAATGGGCAAAAGCGACAGAACTGTGTAATAGATATGACAACAACATTCACACACAACAGTTTGGGATGTTAATTGTTAATCAAGTTATTGTGCCGAGTGTTTTATCCTCAAGTCAAACTAATTTTAAAAAAATGAGAAATTCGATTACGTTTACGCACAGCAAAATTTTTATTTCAACAAAAGTTTCCAAGAAACAAAAGAAACGTAATCTGCCCCGCAGATAAAAGAAAATCGATGAAATTTGCATAAATCTTTGTACATGATATTATAGACAATGCTAAAATGTAACAATTTGGCAAACTCTTGAAACGGCAAAACAACAAGGGGAATTTCCAGGTTCCGTCGTTGTTTACAAACAAGCCACTCTAAGGAGGTGTTGTTCAAAATCAACTGCAAATCAACTGCAACTTTACAAATTGTAACGCGCATTTTTATTTGCGTATACGGTATGCGCATTTATTAAGACGACATGAAACAATGATTTTGATAGGCGCGTTCTGATCAACTGCAACTTGCGATCAATTGCAACTTTTGAACAACACCCCCTAAATCACACGTCAACTTTGAATCCGAGGAANTTATGCAAATTACACATTGTTCCACAACTCCGATTTTGGTAAACTTTTGATATGTTTTTAGAGGAGCCATTTGCAATCAAATACACTTGGTTTGGAAACTTTTGCAATTTGTTTTGGGTTTGGCCATTTTTTGTCATAAATTGACTGGCCTAAGCCTCCGTCCACCAATTTCGAAAACCCACTCTTAAGGCCCGGGCACACCAAACACGGCATTGCATCACGGCACGGTTTTAACGCGCTATCTCCCCTGTGATTGGCCAATTGTTAAACATCATTTGCGCGGAGGAGCGCGCTGACCAATAATAACCAAGATACTGCGTAAATGCCGTGCCGCGATGCAGTACCGTGGTTTGTGTGCCCGGGCTTTTAGTGTTGAATTGTACCCTGTTTGCCCAACGTTTATAAAAATTGAAGGACGCTCCGTAAACGCAGAAGTACGGTGAAAAGACATTTGACCATGAGTCCGTGTCAGCTAACCGTATTTCCTTCGCATTTCCATCTCAATCTTTTTGTTATCCGGTTTTCATTTTCACTCAATAATCTGTTACGAGCTCATAAAGGTGTCTAGATGAGCCCGTTTATTTTGCAGTATGTCATTTGCATGTACAAGTAGTTGGCTAAAATGGAAATGATGGCATATTGGTGCAGGGGAAGGGGTGATGGGTACTATACTCAGAAGCTAGATGGGCCCAACAAATTGTTTAGATGCCCTCGACCGATCGAGACTCTGGAAATGGCCAGACCTGAACTTGTTTGTTTATGTCTGTTTGCTTATTCATGGTGATGAAATAATATTTTCCCCGCCTGGCTGAAAAAAAATTGCTTCAAACTGAAGCAAAAAAATTAAAAAGAAAAAATTGTAGGTTTAATACACGCCTCAGAAACAGCCGCTTGCGAAAAAATATGTACAAAGGCTTTACAACCTTAAATGTTCAGAATGTTATCAATATTGCCAAAGTGTTTGCTACAGATGAATATGATTGCACGCTTCCCAGTGAGCAGAACAGATAAAGACATTGGAGAAAGAAAACAACTAACATTCAAGCCTTCACATTAGCTGTATAGGGTACAAATGAAATTTCCTTTCCGTTTTACTGTGCAAGAAATGGAGAGGAATCGTTGCACCTAATCACTGAATAATCAGGGAATTCTCTTTCTTTTGTTTGCTACTGTGTACTGCAAAGGCGTGAATGTGAGTTCTTTTTTTTTCCCAGTTATATTGTCTCTTTTTCTCACAGTGCCTATTGCCTCCAGTAACGACATGGGTTTCGCGTGTACATTATATCTATGTTACTATGTGGCTGCATGTCGAAAACATCCAAAAGAAGAATGGAACAGTTTTCAACAAAGACGTTCCCTCTTTACTCTTGTTTAAGAAGTTGAGGGCCAATGGCACAAGAACGTTGCCCTTAAAGCTTTTCGATGGCAAGCTATTTCACTCAAACAATAGTTCGCCATCTGGAAGATTTGATTAACAAACGCCATTTTCAACGCCATCATAGTTCTACATAAACGGATGTACAACGGAGACGTTTTCTCTTTACTATTGTTCAGTGTGGCGCAAGAAAACTTTAGTTATACAAAACAGAGCTTTTCCGCCATCTTTGCGCAACCATTCAGACTTTCCTTATCTTTTCTACGAGTCAGAGAGAAAACAAATTTTCTTTCTGATCCATCAACAAGGATTGTTAATTTACAGCTGGGGGTAGATAGTAGAGATTCCCACCATTTGGTGAGAATAAGTTGCTAGTTAAATTACGACGCATACAATGAAAGCGCTACTGCCATTTTCAGCGCCACCACTCAGAACCTCCTGGTACTGTCCACAAAAGTAAAACTACTTTACTTTCTGAGCAATTACAGAGGATTGTTAATGTATAGCCGACCGATAGGAGAGCTTTCCGTCATTTACTGAGAATAGGTTGCTAATTAACCTGAATGACCATTATGACATCCATCAGTACGACGCACACGATGTAGATGATGAGGAAGAAGCGATCTACGACTCTAGCAACGTTCTGCCAGTCCGACGTGATCTGTTCGTCCTGATCCCGATCTGCGTATCGGCTGGCCAGGAACTTGACATTGTTCTGGATGTCCATGAAGGAACGGTCTTTCCAGGTGTACTGTCGCCTTCCGCGATCCCCAGCAGTACCGCGACCACCAACGGGTGCGCCACCGGACAGACCGTGCAGCCCGCCCCCGTCAAGGTCATTGCAGAGATCGCTGGATCCGAGAAGTTGGTCCTCCTTGAGGGCGCTGTCCGTCGGCAGCGCGGAAATCGGCTCGTTGCTGCAGGTCTGCGGCACCAGCTCGAAGTGAATTCCCGTATTGTTGACGCCAGTGGGTCCCGTGGGGTGTCCGTAGAGACTTTCGCTCGAGTGCTTGGATGGTTCGACCTTCATGCAGAGCATGGTGCTGAGAACGCGAAGGAAGACGTGTCTAACCCACCGGGGTACAGGGGAGCGCCGGTGGTGGAGGCTGAGGACTAGAACGGTCATCACTGTACTGAAGGACACCAGGAAGATCGTGATGATGTAGTATCGAGCTGTCAAGAAAACATATCAATATCGATTATCATTCATCTAAGCCATCATCATCATCACCGCCATTATCATCATCATCATCACCACCATCACTAACATCAACATCATCACCATCATCCATGACCTACCTTGTACAGGTATTGTATCACTAGTAGCCGGCATGTTCACAGCAATCACCAGCATGAACACCGTCAGCGACAGAAGCACTGTGATACCCAAAGAAGCCTTCTATCCAGAGTTGCAGGGGAGGATGAACTCCAGCATCGACATCATTGAGATTTGTTCTCAGCGTCGTCATGATACTAATCATTATCATCATCATCATCATCATCATCATCACCATCCATATCATTATTGTCATTAACATCGTTATCATTATCATTTTCATCATCACCATAATTCTCATCACACCACCAGCATCATCATCATCCTTAAGATATGACCTACCTAGTACGGGGATGGTATCACTCGTAGCCGGCATGTTCTCAGCAATCATCAGCATGAACACCGTCAGAGACAGAAGCACGGTTACACCTTCTCACCGGGGTTGCAAGGGAGGATGAACTCCAACATCGATGTCATTGAAATTTGTCATCAGCATCGTCATGATACTCATCATTATCATCATCATCACCATCATCATCATCATCATCATTATGAATCTCATTCCCATCATCACAATCGCCACCATCAGCATCAGCACCAACGTCATAAACACCACCACGATCAGAATCCTATACTCACCATAGTCATTATCATGACCTTCACCATCGTCTTCGTCCTTCTCATCATCACCATCATCGCCATCATCATCACCATCATCATCACCACCATCATTGGCATCATCATCACCATCATCACCATCATCATCACCATCATCATCACCACCATCATTGGCATCATCATCACCATCATCACCATCATCATCATCATCATCATCACCATCACCATCATCACCATCACCATCACCATCATCATCATCATCATCATCACCATCCATATCATTGTTGTCATTAACATCGTTATCATTATTATCTTCATATTCACCATAATTCTCATCACACCATCATCGTCATCACCATTATCCCCAAAATCATTATCATCTTCATCATCATCTTCTTCATCATCATCATCATCATCATCATCATCATCATCATCATCATCATCATCATCACCACCATCGCTAACATCAACATCATCACCATCATCCATGACCTACCTTGTACAGGTATTGTATCACTCGTAGCCGGCATGTTCACAGCAATCACCAGCATGAACACAGTGAGAGACAGGAGCACTGTGATACCCAAAGAAGCCTCTCCGGAGTTACAGGGGAGGATGAACTCCAGCATCGACATCATTGAGATTTGTTCTCAGCGTCATCATGATACTCATCATCATCATCATCATCATCATCATCATCATCATCATCATCATCATCATCATCACTAACATCAACATCATCACCATCATCCATGACCTACCTAGTACAGAGATTGTATCGCTAGTAGCCGGCATGTTCTCATCTATCACCACTATCGATCTTTATCGTCATCACCACCACCACCACCACCACCATCATCATTATCATCATCATCATCACCATCATCACTAACATCAACATCATCACCATCATCCATGACCTACCTAGTACAGGGATTGTATCGCTAGTAGCCGGCATATTCTCATCTATCACCACTATCGATCTTTATCGTCATCACCACCATCATCATCATTATCATCATCACCATCATCCATGACCTACCTAGTACAGGGATGGTATCGCTAGTAGCCGGCATGTTCTCATCTATCGCCACTATCGATCTTTATCGTCATCACCACCATCATCATCATTATCATCATCACCATCATCCATGACTTACCTAGTACAGGGATGGTATCACTCGTAGCCTGCATGTTTTCAGCGATCACCAGCATGAACACCGTCAGAGACAGGAGCATAGTAATTCCCAAAGAGACCTTCTCCCATGAGTTACAGGGGAGGATGAACTCCAGCATCGACATCACCACCACAGCCTCCACATCCTAATCAATTATTTCCATCGTCATCATCACCACCATCTTCGTCATTATCATCATCACCATCATCACCATCATCACCTTCATCATAATTACCATTATCATCATCATCTTCTTCTTCTTCTTCTTCTTCTTCTTCTTCATTATTATCACCATCATCATCGTCCTCACAATTATCCCGAAAATCGTCATCATCACCATCAACATCATCACCACCACTACCATACCTAGTACGGGGATGGTATCGCTCGTAGCCGGCATATTCTCAGCGATCACCAGCATGAACACCGTCAGCGACAGAAGCACGGTGATTCCCAAAGACACCTTCTCCCCAGAGTTGCAGGGGAGGATGAACTCCAGCATCGACATCATCGAAATCATGACACACGGGACGATCAGGTTGACGACATAGAAAAGGGGTTTCCGGCGGATGTTGATGGTGAAGGTCACATCCGGGTACTCCTTGTCGAGATTGATCATCATCATCACATTATCATCATCATCATCATCACCACCACTACCAACAACAACAACAACGCCACCATAATCATCAACAATACTTGATTTTTACCATGACATTGTTATCTTCATCACTATCATTATCATCATCATCACCACCACCACCATTACTATTACCACCACCACTACCATGATCAAATCATGACGTACCTAGTACAGGTATTGTATCACTAGTAGCCGGCATGTTTTCAGCGATCACCAGCATGAACACCGTCAGAGACAGGAGCACTGTGATACCCAAAGAGACCTTCTCCCCGGAGTTACAGGGGAGGATGAACTCCAACATCGACATCATCGAGATCATGACGCACGGGACGATCAGGTTGACGACATAGAAGAGTGGCTTCCGCCGGATGTTGATGGTAAAGGTCACATCTGGGTACTCCTTGTCAGGGCAGCAGGAGTACGTGATGATGTTGCTCTCTGCTTTGATACCTTTAATGAATGAAGCAGTGAAACAGTAAGCCGAAATTTCGTAATGATATGATTCTTAATGGGTATCTGAGGCTAAAATTATATGTTTCGCTGATCAGGCTACTCTGAATAAATACTCGTGAATAAATAAATACATAAATAAAGAATGCTGGTTACGAAGATTAGTTCACACAGTGGAGCAATAGGAAATACGATAGGGCAGATATGAAAAAAAAAAACGTGCACGCATTAAAAAAGGATGGCACGGAATCTATATCGATCATGAACGAGCAATTTATTTGCTTCTAACTCCACACCAGTAATCCACATTATGTTGGATACAATTTGGGATAAAACCATGCACTTGCGTAACTTAAAGATTTTCTAAATCTTAGATACCCTTTAAGATGTGACACAACTACCGTCAAGTGAAGACTCTGATTGCTTTTGTCCAATGTGAACGAAATGTCCTGTGAAAACTGCGGCTTGGTAGACTACAATCAAACAAAACGAGCAAATTAGAATCATTTTAGACATTCGCCGCCAGTGGAAAAGCCTGAATTTGTTAAAGGGGTCGTCATAGCCTAAGTCGAACTTGTCTAAGTCGAATAATTGCCTAAGTCGATGTGATTTTCTGGAACAAATCATACAAAACCAGTGTTATTAGCCTTTTCTAAGTCGAAATTCTCATAAGTCGAACCGATTTGTGTGGTCCCAACAGATTCGACTTAGGCAGAGTTACCTGCAAAGTACAAAAAGGCTCAAATGAGTAAAGAATGATGATAGATTGGCAGAGAACTCTTATGCTAAGAAAAGTTTCGCCATGTTATTTGGTTAAGAGACTATGCCTTTTCTAAAGGGCCCCAAAATTGGTGAAGAATGCCCTGATAAAATCCTCAAAAATGCTCACTTGTCGTGTCCCACTCGCCGTTATGCTGTTCCGTCGCCGAGTCAGCAGCCCCGTCCAGGTAGTCAATGAACTTCCTGTCATGCTGCCACGATCCCATCTTCAGGATGCACTCCTGCTGGTCGAACGGGTAGAAGTACACGTTGATACTGCATTCGCTGATCATGGTGAGGGGGGCACTCCAGTCGATGGAACCGTCGCTCTTGACGATGGTGAGCGTATCCACGGTCATGAGCTGGTCGTTGTTGGACTGACGACTGAAAAGATGACATTAACATAATTATTGGAAGATTTATATAATGATTTCAGAATTATTAGGTCGTCATGCCTTCAAATTTGAATGAACACGAGCAGTAATTTCTTACTCTTGAAGATCTTGCTAAAATGTTGCAAGTATTGGTTCTGAAATAACGGTACAAATGTTACCAACTAATCTTACTCCAAGAGAGTAGCATTGATCTTTACGGCGTGTATCGTTCCAATTTGAATATTTACGGCATGAGAAGAAGAAAGAAAGTGGCAACGATCTCACCATCCAAAAGACGCGACTTGGGCTCCTACTCATTTGCGCGCAGCCAGGAATTTGATACCCGGGGGTTGATCTCAAAATTTGGCGCCCCTGGGAAACTGAGCTGGGCTGACAAGTAAAAAAAAAAGGTTCCACTTCGAAAAAGGGGCTAAGTGGAGCTGACAAGAAAAAATAACAAGCCTTCACTTCAGTATTTTGCGCCCTTTTGGGGGATGTGAGCAGGGCTGGCAAGCAAAAAAAATAAATAGTTTAAATCTTCATCTCAAATTTTGTGAGCTGACAGACAAGAGTTTATCACCTACTTAAGCGCCCCCTTTCGGTAAATTTGACAGCCTTTTAACATCAAATTTGGTGCCACCCTCGCTCTGACCCGGGGTATCGCCCCTTTACTCACGTGTTGTAGAGCACCGTATCGGGAAGCCATATCATACTAGCTGGTATACGCAGAACGGTCAGGTTGTTGTAGGCACGGGGCTCCCACATTAGATAGTCGTCTCGCCATCTCTTTGTAGAAAGAAGAATCAATTGAAAAGACAAGATATTAGATCTATTTTTACACAAGAAGTATTCGTTTAATGCTCGTTACCTCATGCTTGATGGGTGAATCCCATTGACCGTATAAAACATAAATCTGCTTTAAATGTTCAAACCAGCAGAGGCGCCAGAATGATCTTGACATAAAAAGCTTTGGCGTGAAAAACTATTGTACGTTATAAACTTTTTATGACGAAAGTACTTTGAACCAGATGCAACTGACAACGGTTAGGAATGCTATCTTGAAGTCACTTTTTATCTACATTGGCCTAATTGCTCTACAAAATGTGTAGGATTCTAGTAATACATTTGTTACAACATGATGGCAAGAGAATGAGCATCAGCTAAACTTTCCCATGATTGTATTTAGTTCAGTTGCAAGAAACTGCTCAAAAAATTGTGACGTAGAAATATATATTTCATCACTTTCTCTTTGAATTCGAATTAAAATTCAAGCAGTCCATATTGATTGTCCTGGCTTATAAATTTGTAATTTCTATTATACAAAATTTGGATTGATTTTTAATGATTTCAATTCACAAAGATTAATTTGTAATCCAAGCTCAAAACTTAATTCAGATTCAGATTAAGAAGTCAGTCCATATAGATCCTAAATACTTGATGTTCAATGTTACTTGATTCCGAAATGTTAATCTAAATCATCAATTAAATACTTTTAATATTTTCAGATTTGTCCTTCAGAACAATCGACATATAGATTACTTTTTGATCGCTCAGATTAAAACATATAATATTATGATGTTGACTTATTTACCTGTGTCAGCCATACCATCGTGCTAAGAGTCTGATACTTTTCGTTCTGTAAAAGAAAAATAATTGAATTAGAAAATGGAACATTGTAGGGAGTTTTGAGATGGAGGTTTAGGTCAGAAATATATAGCTTATAATAGCGACAATTAAGTTTAATATACGATATCTGTGAACATTAATTTAAAGTAGAAATTGGTCGCTACGTTATCTTGCACGGACTTGGTTCGGATTATGCGTCAGACATGCGTATCCGTTGGGTCTGCGAACCGTATTGTGTAACTGAGTCTTTACATGAAATCATTTTGTGATTTATTCATCCCTCCTTTCTTTCTTTCTTCCAAACTATTCTCTTTTTTTTTTGAAATATTTTTATTCTAGTATAGTCACTATTTGTTTTCCTCCTGGTCTAGATCTTACAAAAAGAGGGTAGAAAACCGTTTCTTCCTCGCAGATAGATCGACACCCCCCCCCCCCCCCCCAAAAAAAAAAAGTGGGACCATTTTGACCGTTGACAAATCTATATCACTTAAAAACGCAAAGAGTAACAGTGGGGGAAGTGAAGGGGCGTGGGGTTGCGCCGTCAAGCATGTCAAGGGGGTGGGGGGCTTAATCCGCTTAATAATAATTTAAGCGCTTTGAACCTTTTCTGGAATTAAGCGCTATATAAATTTTGTATATTATTATTATTTATTATTATCCGTCTACGCCCCTATAAACCGTCATCAGACCTTTCTTCCTCTTGCCGCCAAACACATCAAGAGGCAATAGTCATAATGATTTGTCTTCATGTTTTCACGCGATTCTTAAGCCCCAATCACATATAGGACCCTGGAAGCAACACGATTCACCCCGACTCGTTGTATTAAGGCACTTAACTGTGGATTAACAAAGAGTCGGGGTGAATCGTGTTGCTTCCGGGGTCCTATGTAACCGGGGCTTTAAACGCGTGACCTGAGAAACATCACTAACGCGATTAGCGCACTTGCCGCAGCCCTCTTCGCTCTCGCGTTAATGAAATTTTGGCATCATTACACGCCCATTAGAGCGTGTTATCGAGCATAATAGTTCATGTAATGATTTTCGAGCCGATTATTTTATCGAACGGGCGGGCCAGAAAAATGGGACAATGGTTGAAATAAGAAGCACTTGTCTTGTGTACAAATCTGACCTCGAATGCTTTGATTCAAATGTTGATATTCTTGGCATTCTTTCTAAATATTTCTTGAGGTAAAGTTTTTTCTTCGAGTTTCCATGACAATTTTCTCACACTACTTTCTCTCTCCGTCTATCTATCTCCCTCTCTATCTCTCTCTATCCGACTCATATAAACAATTTAACTCACACGTATGCACAGACAAATGGCTTACTCTCTCTCACACACACACACACACACACACACACACAAATACACACATATATACGCATACACACAGCCGCACAGAACGTTTTTATAAGTTGGGGCTGAAAGTAGGGGTGTATAACCATTTTTACACTCCTTAGTTCCTGCACAGGAAATACTCACATACACACACACACACACACACACACACACACACACACACACACCCTCACATACCTACAGGCAAACACATGAACACACCTGCACAACACCTACCCACAAACCTAACACACAAACACACCCAAATATACACACACAGACAACACACATATACACATACATACACACATACACACCAACACATAAACACCTACACACACAATCACACACACTCACACCCACACGTCTTCTCGCTCCATTTACTTGTGTTTACCGCTCTGCAAAAAAAATAGGCAGATCGAAGCAAGTTCATATCTACGGTAGATAGCTAAAAGAAGATAATCAATTCCAATGGTGCTAAATCACCTTGTCGCTTGGATTTAAAAAAAATCTAGCAGATATGAAATACAATTGCCTACACTAGTCTTACACAATATTGTTAATTTCAGCATTATTCTGGGTTGGCATACCCTGGGACCGCGGTTGGGGCTAGATGTTGCAGTTTAACCATGATGACTCCTCGCTTTTTTCAGTAAATCCGTGCAAACAAAATAGCCCGTGGGTATAGTGTAATAAACAGCCCCTCCAATATTGAAGATGTTACACGGTGCCTGGTATTTACACATTCACGCAAATTCTACAATCTTTATAAGCAAAAGGGAGTTAAATAAATTACTTGACGGTGTCTCTAGGATATGCAATGTACAAATTGTACAAATGTACACAATCTTACAAATGTTTAAGGGTGAGACATCTGACATGATAGTTCCCCATTTATCCCAAACCAAAAGCAAATCGAATGGAAATTTTTGCAAAATACAAACGTGATAAACTATTTTTGTAAAATAGAGTGGGCAATTCCGTGTATTGAACTGTACAAACACAATAATCACAAACCGGTTCCGATTTGAAGAGCATTACAAAGGAGCATTGAATTTGCATTCGACTTAAAAGGATAAAATCGTGTTACAATTATAATTTGTCCGATTCACTCATTTCAAAGAGGAAGAAGAAGAAGAATGATTTCAATATTATTCTACATCTCTTCCTGAACTTTAACATGGTTAAATCACATACCAATAAACCTCTCCTGTCCTCATAATCCCTTCCAATCCTCTGAAATAAAAATTGGCGGTGTAAAGTAATCCCCTTTCCCCAGAGATGCGATGATCAAAAGTCAACTCAGACCCATCAAGTAAGGTTGATTGATTGATGTGTTGTTAGTTTGACATAGGCAACTTAGGCACAAAATAAAACATTTGGATTACAACGTCCCCCGAATTTGTTTCATGTTCATTACTTGATTCTTTTTCTTCTTCTACTTTTTCTACGTCTCCTCATCGTAGTCGTCATCCTTATGTTTTTGCTTCTGCTTCTTCCTCCTTTCCTCTTATGTTGTCCTTCTCCGTTTTCTTATTTCTCCTCTTTTTATTCTTTCTCTCCCTCTTCGGCCTCTCCTATTATTATAATTATTCTTCCTCCCCCTTCTCATCCTCTCCTCTTTCTTCCTATTTCCTCCTCTTCTCATTCTCTTGTCTCTTCTTCATCTTAATCTTCCCCTCTTTTGATTCCTCCAGCTCTTCTTCTCGTTATTCTTTGCTTTCATTCTGTTATTTTGCTTTCTCTCCTTTTTCTCGAACCCCAAAAGTATGATTCTACATTTTGGAAAGTGCTCAGATGATTCGAATCCGCGCCTTTGAGGATGTGCGATTGTTTATACTAACTTATCCGATCGAGCCATGCCCCGTGCATAAACGATGGCGAATTTAAAACATGATTCCATAACGTAACACAGTGTCCGCTTGGGACTGTCGAAGAGTACAATATTGCATCCTTTTCGGTAGTTTGCACCCTATATGTACTTTTCTTTTTTTCACTGAACCTGTACATTAACAGGGTGCAATGATTCATCTTTTCTAGTTTTGCCGCAGATTGCACATTTTGCGAAGGTTTGCACCCTTGATTGTGCTCTTATTTTAGTTAGTGTATACCGCCGCACTGCCTGGTCATGCGGACGCAAGGGAGGGGGTTAGCTAGGGACGCAAAATTTGAAGTAAAAAGGGCACACAAAATTTTGCTGAAGACCTTTTTCCTTTGGCTTGTGACCTCCTCGAATGGAGGGCGCAAAATTTCAGATAGGACGAGCCCCCCCCCC
>BQKZ01000524.1:80198-90720 GCA_036244855.1 Temnopleurus reevesii | reverse complement strand
GGCATTACAAGGAATAAATATTCCTACCAGGTACCCATTCACCTCACATGGGTTGAGTGCAGCACAATGTGGATGAATTTCTTGCTGAAGGAAATTAATGCCATGGGTGGGATTCAAACCTATGACCCTCTGGTTGAAAGGCAAGAGTCAAAACCACTACACCACAACGCCTCCAGAATTTTAGATTAAAGCTTTACAAAAAAATTGCACACCCCTGTAATTTCCTCCCCAGGTCATTCTGCCAAGAAATGTAGAACACTGACTTGTCAATCACCTTTACTGAATGACATGAAAGCTTGTTTCTTTTGTCTGCTAGATTCATTGTAAAAGTTTGAATGAGAAGTTGTTTATTTTGTCCAGTTTCTCTGTCCCTTGATTTCAGAGTGGTTAGAGTCAATGAGTTAGAGATAAGATGGATGCTTTGAATTAACCCCATAAGAAAAGAAACTGCATACTTTGAAAAATATTGTTATTTTATTCAACATATGAGTGAAAAGAAAATATATCAGGTATTGCCATTGTCAGAGGATTGGCTGATAAATCAGTAGGCCAGGGGGCTCAACTTTCAAGTTGTTGGTGAATTAGGCAGAAGTTATAGCAATCAAATATGCAAATTTAAAGAAATAGACTAACAATGGGAAGGGTATGGTATAATAAATGTGGCTTTTGTTCATGTTAAAGCTGATCAACAGCTCAGGACCTTTCATGAAATATGGAATAGATCTCCCTAAATAATTGTTATAAAACATCACTCAAATTCAAGACATCTGCAGGATTTGTTAAATGCAATTTTTGTTGCCTATGTCTATAACTCTAATAATAGAACATTTTTTTCAATGCAATCCTAGAATTATGTGAAACAAATAATTACAAAGAATTAGATTTTGATCCCTTTGGCATTTGAGCTTTTGAAATCAAGAGCAATTAAAAAGCCATCAAGATGATATCAAGGCTACACAATTAACTGCAGAATACTTTTGAGGAATTTTTTTCATTATTGCTTTGGTTATTCACCTATGGGACCTTATGGGCCATCAAGGCCATCAAGGTGATATCAAGGCTAAAAAATAACTGCAGAATACTTTTGAGGATTTTTTTTCCATTATTGTTTGGTTATTTACCTATGGGTCCTTGTGGGCCATCCAGGCCATCATTACGATATCAAGGCTAAACAATTAACTGCAGAATACTTTTGAAGATTTTTTCATTATTGCTTTGGTTATTTACCTATGGGACCTTGTGGGCCATCAAGGCCATCAAGGTGATATCAAGGCTAAAAAAATAACTGCAGAATACTTTTGAGGATTTTTTTTTCATTATTGCTTTGGTTATTTACCTATGGGACCTTGTGGGCCATCAAGGCCTGGAAGTCCCGGTCTCCCTCTGTAGCCTGTGTATCCTGAATCCCCTGCTTCTCCCTTGAATCCTCTCACTGCTATGCCAGGGTCTCCTGCGTCTCCTTTCTCTCCGTTGAATCCAGGCTGGCCTGTTAAATTCAGAGAATAAATATGATTCAATATATCTGTTAAAATGCAAACAAACAAGTGTGATTGAATATATGAATGACTAAGAGAGCAATAGTGTTAATTATATCCTACTTATAAGATTGTATTCATTGTCATTGGTCAATGAGCAGTCATGTGATTAAAAATATTTTCACCATGAAACGAATTGGATATGGCATGACGTCATCCTCGTAATAGTTTTCGTTATGAAAATATTCTGACGTCATCTTTTACGATAACTGGATTTTCAGCTATCGATACCGCAATATCGAGATCAAAGGTCGTCAAAATATAAACAACAATGGGCAGCACCCAGTGGAGAAATCAATGACGATGAACCCAGATTTAATCTCATAGATGATGATGATTTGGAGTAATTCATTTCATCGACAGATTACAAGTAGGATATCAATTTGATTACTATTTTGGTTTACTTGTGTAGGATATAAATCAAATATACTATGCACATTTTTCGAAGTACTATATGAAACTATGGATTCTTCGGTGACCGGCATAGTGACTTTTTTCTTCGGGGCTGTGCCCCTCAGAAAATAGTGCTATGCCAGTTTCCTCACAATCCATAATTTCAACTAGAACTTCTCAGTGCATGGTATATTTGATTAATATACCATGGGGTCACATTTGGATCCCATGCATCTCCCTTGAATCCCAAAACTGCTATGCTAGCATATCCTACATATCATTTCTCGCCGTTGAATCCAGGCTGGCCTGTCAAATTCAAACAATAAATATAATTAAATATTAGGAATTTGTCATCTTTTTTACAGGTTTGTAAAAATGGATTGCTTATAAATTGCTCAAATTTAGACAGTGGTGATATCGAAATTGATTTCCTTCATGATTTTGCTTGTAATTTGACTGTCCATCTGTTGTGAATTTTTGATGTGAATAAATCCTCTGCAAGAGATTAAAATGAGAGTCTACCCAAAAATAAAATTTCTTCAACATGAGCACTAAAATGAACAGTTTTAAGAAAAATCGGCCAACTAGTAAGAAAGTTATGAACGTTTATATGGACAAATTTGCAACTGATGACATCAAAGGTGCACAACTGATCATTTACTGTATTCATATGAATGTTATGACATGTAACTTTTTTCCAAAAAAAATATAACTTCCTCGAAATTTAAACTATTGGATATCTTCATGATCACATATTTGCATGTTTACACTGAAACAAATGTCATATATTTCTGTAGAAATAATGAATTTTGCAACATGAATATGAAGGGAATTCTAGCTAGTTGTGCATCAATGATGTCATCAAATTGGCCACATGTCTGAACATTTTCCCTGATTTGCTCATTTTTTCAAATCTGTAAAAATTCATAACTTTTTCTTTACTTGTCCAATTTTCTTCAAACTTTTTTTTTTTGCTCATCTATTTTTTCTGCTCCTGTTACAAAAAAGAATTAATTTTGGGGTAGATTCTTCTTAAAAAAAAAGCATAAACAAGAATTTAATAAACTACAGTCAAACCTGTCTATAGCGACCACTGTCTACAGTGAGCACCTGTCTATAGTGGCCACTTGAATTGATTCCCTCCAGGTGAAAATGCATGTTATAGACCTGTCTATAGAGGCCACCTGTCTACAGAGGCCATTTTTTCTGTTTCCCATGGGGTGGCCTCTGTAGACAGGTTTGACTGTATTTAGAAACATTGTCCTGACCTGCTCGTCCTAGCGCTCCCTTGAGTCCTGGGTTTCCAGGCTCTCCCTTGCGCCCATCCAATCCATTGGTTCCGGGTACTCCATAGTTTCCAGGCTGGCCCTTGTAACCTGGAGAGAGGTACAACCGACATAGCAATAGAATAGTGACCTGAAGTTTACACATTTTCTTAGGGGGTGTTGCTCAAAATCAACTGCAGATCGACTGCAACTTTACATATTGTAACGCGCATTTCCATTCGCGCGCGATATTCGTATTTAACAAGACGCGCATGAAACAAATGATTTTGATTGGCGCGTTCCGATCAACTGCAACTTGCGATCAATTGCAACTTTTGAGCAACACCCCCTTAGTCTCTTTTTTAATTACAGGATGGAAAACGGTTAATCTACGCAGAAAATTAGCAATCAAATTGATCAATCCATTAAGGTAATCCATAATCTTCAGGCTAATTCTTTTAACCTAGAAAAAGGGAAAACCAACATATTAATAGAATTAGTGACCTGAAGTTTACACATTTTCTTAGTCTCTTTTTTAATTGCAGGATGGAAAACGGTTAATCTACGCAGAAAATTAGCAATCAAATTGATCAATCCATTAAGGTAATCCATAATCTTCAGGCTAACTCTTGTAACCTAGAGAGAGGTTCAACCGACATATCAATCAATATATCACCTAAAGTATACATAACCTTTACATAAAATTTACATATTAACACACTTTGATGAATGAAAATCTGTTCTGAATTCGGTTAATTTCAAAATTTGTCAATTTTAATTTGATCAATTTAAATTAGATCAATTTTCAAATTCACACATAGCTTGAAATCCATTGACTTACAGAGGTTTGGTAGTCTCTAGAATGAGCCCTGTCATCTTGAGAAAGGTACAACCGACATATCAACCTAAAGTTTACATATTAACACTTCTTGATGAATGAAAATCTGTTCTGAATTAGGTTAATTTCAAAATTTATCAATTTTAATTTGATCAATTTAAAATGGATCAATTTAAAAAATCCACAATTTTTCTGGCGTTTATATGATTCCTTGTATTCCATTTGTTCCAGATGTACTTCAATCTCTACTGAGACTGACCCCTGTAACCCTGAGAAAGGTACAACCAACATATCAACCTAAAGCTTACGTATTAACACTCTTTGATAAATGATAATCTGTTGTTATATTGGATCAATTTCAAAATATGTTGATTCTAATTGGATCAATTTAAAATGGATCAATCTTTTATCCACAGTTCCCAGGTGTTTGCTTGATAGCTTGAAATCCATAGACTTACAGATGTTTGGTAGTCTCTAGAATGAGCCATGTCATCCTGAGAAACTTAAGGTACAACCGACATATAAACCTAAAGCTTACATATTAACACTTTTTGATGAATGAAAATCTGTTCTTTATTTGATCAAATTCAAAATTTGTTGATTTTAATTTGATCAATTATAAAATGGATCAATTTAAAAATCCACAATTCCCTGGCGTTTATATGATTCCTTGTATTCCATTTGTTCCAGATGTACTTTAATCTCTACTGAGACTGACCCCTGTAACCCTGTGAAAGGTACAACCAACATATCAACCTAAAGTTTATGTACATGTATTAAAACTCTTTGATGAATGATAATCTGTTGTTTATTGGATCAATTTCAAAATGTGTCGATTATGATTGGATCAATTTAAAATGGATGAATTTAAAAATCCACTGACAGTTCCCAGGTGTTTGTTTGATAGCTTGAATTCCATTGTCTTACAGATGTTTGTTAATCTCTAAACTGAGCCTTGTAACCCTGAGAAAGGTACAACCAACATAGCATTCAACCTAAAGTTTACGTATCAACTCTTTTTGATAAATGATAATCTGTTCTTCATTGGATTGATTCTGAAATTGATAAATTTTAAAACGGGATCAATGTCAAAATCCACAATTCCCTGGCGTTTATATGATTCATTGATTTCCAATCAATTTCAATTGTTCCCCAGCAATCACTTTATTCTTTGAATTCTATTAGTTCCACTTAATAAAATTTCATTATGTCCAAGCTGCTATGATATATTTGAATGATATATTAAATATGATATAAACATTGAATTAAATTGAATTGAATTGAATTATAACCTAGTGAGAGGTACGACTGACATATCAATCAAAATATGAACTTCAGTTTAGACATTTCTCATAGTCATAGTTAAAACTACACAAAAAATACCAATCATAAGGATCAATTCTGAAATATGGAGTTCACTCGTATTCCTTAACCCTTTAATTGGTTCCAGGTAGTCCATAATTTCCCAAGCTGACCCTTGTAGCTTTCGCCTCCAACAACTGCGGATATATATCACAATAAAGTCAATATCGATCGGTTCAGTTTGGAAAGGTGACTTTTATTGTCAGTGGCGAGAAATATTTGTAGTGATTTAAATTCCCTTGAATTTTTGTCACAGGGATGGCAGAGTAGAATATTCTAAAAAAAAAAGACGTGCTTACCAGTAAGACCTGGCCTTCCAGGGACACCTTGCATGCCGGGTGGTCCAGGCAGTACCGAGATGAAGGGCCCTGGAGGTCCAGATTCTCCACGGTCTCCCTTCATGCCGTCAAAACCCCTGCGCCCTTCAGAACCAGGCTCTCCGGGTATACCTGTACAGACAAACAAAGTGCATTGATTTAATTTGATTTGATTTTTTATTTGATTTGATACATTTAAAGATGGGCCCTGGAGGTCCAGATTCTCCACGGTCCCCTTTAATGCCCTCACAACCCCTGCGCCCTTCACAACCAGGCTCTCCGGCTATACCTGTACAGACAAACACAGTGCATTGATTTGATTTGATTTGATTTTTTATTTGATTTGATACATTTATAGAAGGGCCCTGGAGGTCCAGATTCTCCACAGTCCCCTTCATGCCGTAAAAACCCCTGCGCCCTTCACAACCAGGCTCTCCGGGTATACCTGTACAGACAAACAAAGTGCATTGATTTAATTTGATTTGATTTTTTATTTGATTTGATACATTTAAAGAAGGGCCCTGGAGGTCCAGATTCTCCACGGTCCCCTTCATGCCCTCAAAACCCCTGCGCCCTTCAGAACCAGGCTCTCCGGGTATACCTGTACAAAGAAACCAAGTGCATTGATCAAATTTGATTTGATTTTTTATTTGATTTGATACATTTAAAGAAGGGCCCTGGGGGTCCAGATTCTCTACGGTCCCCTTCATGCCGTCAAAACCCCAGCGCCCTTCAGAACCAGGCTCTCCGGGTATACCTGTACAGACAAACAAAGTGCATTGATTTAATTTGATTTTTTGTTTGATTTGATACATTTAAAGAAGGGCCCTGGAGGTTCAGATTCTCCACGGTCCCCTTTAATGCCGTCACAATCGCTGCACCCTTCAGAGCCAGGCTCTCCGGGTATACCTGTACAAAGAAACCAAGTGCATTGATTAAATTTGATTTGATTTTTTATTTGATTTGATACATTTAAAGAAGGGCCCTGGAGGTCCAGATTCTCTACGGTCCCCTTTAATGCCGTCAAAACCCCTGCGCCCTTTAGGACCAGACTCTCTGGGTATACCTGTACAGACAAACAAAGTGCATTGATTTAATTTGATTTGATTTTTTTATTTGCTTTGATACATTTAACCTATTAAGGACAGGAATTATCTTACAACAAATTCAATCACTATTCCTTTCCTAAATTGGCAACACTACAATTTTAACTTCTCTTTTTAGAATGTTTCAATTAAAAATTCTGTAACCATATGGAATCTTCTTTGTCAAAAAGCAAGTTAAAAAGTTAAAAGTTAAGGATTTAAGGATATAAGGATTTATGACCATTTTAGTGATTATCTTCATTAAAAAAATTATCTGCATCCAGCGACAAATGGTGATAGAATAAAAATGGTCAGATCTAGTGTATATTTTTGTTCTCTTTCTGCTCATACATCAGGTATAGTTTTTAGAGCACTACATCAAAAGTTATTGAACTAAAACACAAAACATGTTCTTTCGTCCTGGGCAGTGTGTCACCAAGAATAGAAAGACTTTACGTTCGACTGGTATCCCTTCTTGTGCGTATAATTCATAATAGTACACGCATAGCGCAAAAATTGATACCAGTCAATCTTAAAGTCGTGCGTAACTTTAAGAACGACTTGGTGAAACACCGCCCAGGGGCTGCGCATTAAAAAATAAATTAAAATGAAGTGATTATAATTACAGTGTGTACATTATACATTAAAATTTCATAGAACAATCGTTGCAAGAAGCGAGTCTGTGAAGCTTAGACTATGTGTGCAGATAATCGCCAGCTCCGTGAACACCTTTACTCAGACGAACGAAGTGGAATCATCTCTAAAGCGTTCCTAATTGGTTGATTCGTTGTGATACACATGAGTACACATGGAAATTCTGCATCAAAATTCTACGCAGAATTTCAGTAGGGGAAATAGAAAGAACTACCACTGCCGGTTGTTACTAGAGGCCTTGACGCTGGCGTGGCTCAAAGTCTGCATAGCAGCCGTTTTCGTTGACAGCCGTTTATAGGGCTATCGCAGCATGTGGGGTTTTGCATACACAAAGAGGCCTCGGCTAGAGGCTAACACTATATAAGAATGAATTGATTATTATCTTGGACTCACCTACTTCCCCGGGCACTCCGGGTATACCAGGTTCTCCTCGAGCTCCTCTGATTCCCTCTCGAGCTGGGATTCCATTGTTTCCTTTTTCACCTGGGTAGCCTTTGGGTCCTGAAGGACCTGGATAGAAATGATCAAAAGAAATTCTGTGCTATTAAAAAAATAAATTTACCTATATTTTTCTACTTGGCTTTCTCGCCTACCCATCACCCCTCTAACTTTCACACTCCTCTAAACCCTTCATTGTTTTGTCCCACACTCTCCTCCAGCTGGTCATCTTTCTTTTGTTCAAGCATTGGGGTTCCTTTATTCTTCCCTCCTTGCTCTGTGATTGGCTGCCCCTCACATCCTGTTCTTTCTTTCTCTCCACCTCTTTGTTTAGCCTTTTCTATATACTTGTGTGCTCACCTCATTTCCTTGTCATTTTGCTTATGATTAAGATTCTGCTAGGATCGAAAGCTCAAGCTCTTTTTTACTTCATTCTTTCCATTAAAAAAAAAACTTGGTAGATTTAGAAAATTATATATTTATAATTCTAAACCTTTGGCCAACACAGCAATCACCTGAATCGTCTGAAGTTCATTGGTCCTGAATATGTCAAGATGCTGGTCGCTTAACTCTCAACTGTAACAAATCATGGGCAGATAAACCTCTACAGGGAGCTACAACGAGCAGATCGCCATTTCATTGTTGCAATACCACATGCTTCCTGGGCACTGATATATCTTCAGTATTTTTAGATAGGAGATGTTTATTTCATCTTGTCATACTTTCAGATATTCATAGTTTCAAATGTGTCAAAAGGGTCACATAGATCGAAACCCATTTTTAGGGTGGTTTGGTATGGGTACTTCAGAAACAGATAAAAATATACATGCATGTCTCATAACTGCATATTCAATTTTTTGTTAATAAAAGTGACATTACTATCTCTGAATAAAATGTAAGGCGTTTAAATTCAAGTGTTATCTCCAAGACCATTAACACCAAGAGTGTGAACAATCGTAGTGCTATCACCAGAAGCAATCAAACTTGTGGTGTGCTAGAAGGCTAATATAAAAAGGGTTTTAGTACTATTAACACCATAGGTATTAGCACAAAGAGTGTTAATACCAACAGTATATCAACAAAAGTGTAAATATCAGTGTAATTTAGCAGCAGTAGTTTTACCATCAAGGGTCAACAAGAAGAAGTTTTCTTCCAAAAGCTGCTTCAGTTACAACAGAATAAAATGTGTTGTGCATTGTGCACTATACATAAACATTCCGTGTTCATACTTGGTCTTTTTCACCAAGGGTGTCGACACCATGAATGTTAAAACCAAGAGTGTCAAGTCCAAGAAACATACCTCGAGATCCACGACGTCCTACCGCTCCATCAATTCCAGGAACACCCGAGATGCCTGGGAATCCGTCATTACCCTTCTGGCCTCCAATACCATTGTAACCACTGATACCCTTCAAGCCTCTGAAACCTGTGTAAAGGAAACATAGAGGTTACATGATAGTGAGAGAAAATATCAAAATGACTGATACTGATTTGATCTCAAACTGAGTATGTTCGTGGCATAAAGACATTGTGTAGCATTGTTTGCATTATCCCTTTCAGGACGATAGAACATGTTTTGAGTTATGGTTCATAACTGTTGAATTGGAGTGCTCTAAAAAAATTACTAGATGCATAAGCAGAAAGAGAAAAATATTATACACTAAATCTGACCATTCTTAAACTGGCAATGAAGAAGTCATTTAAAAATCACTATTTTCCATCCAAATTGTCAACTTTTAACCTATTAACATGCTTTTTGATTGGGTCGTTCTGAAGAAGAGAATCTAAAGTTTTAGTGTTGCCAATTTTGGATAGGAATAGTCGATTGAATTTGTTGTAAAATAATTCCTGTCCTGAACGGGTAAAACAAGTATCAACTGGCAAATCATATATGCTATCTCAATAATTGATGGTATGTACAATCAAAGCTGGTAGAATGTTAGGTCTATTTATCAACGTTTAGTGCTTCAAACTAGCGAAAATTTTAAATGCTGCTTGTGGGTCATGCATGACACTTAATTCCATTTTCATAGATGCCTTCATAATCCATGTATAACTAATTTCTTTATTTATGCATCCTATATTGATTTGTCATCTGAATACAATCAGATAGGAAAAACATCTTAGTATTAGGTTTTGTATGGGGTGTTGCTCAAAAGTTGCAATTGATTGCAAGTTGCAGTTGATCGGGACGCGCCAATCAAAATCATTGTTTCATGCGCGACTTATTAAATGCACGCACCACGCACGAATGAAAATGCGCGTTACAATCTGCAAAGTTGCAGCTGATTTGCAGTTGATTTTGAGCAACACCCCATAAGACTGCACAACCACAATGATACACAGTATTCTTAAACTATACGACTGTAAGATTCTCATCTGGGCTCCGTAACATAAAGGTTTGCGATTAATTGCTAATCTGATAGCGATACAGCAGTTCTGAACTTATTGCGGTAACAAGCTATTTTTGGTGGTTTTTTTTTAAGTTTTTTTACCCCGTGACTTTTGACCTTTGACCCACTGAACCCAAAATCTAATCAGTTCATCCTCCTATGCTTATACATACTTGAGCCAGGTTTCGTCAAAATATGTACAGCAGTTCTGAACTTATTGCGGTAACAAGCTATTTTTGGTG
>BQKZ01000524.1:50534-76648 GCA_036244855.1 Temnopleurus reevesii | reverse complement strand
CATCCATCCATCCATCCATCCATCCATCCATCCATCCATCCATCCATTCATCCATCCATCCATCCATCCATCCATCCATCCATCCATCCATCCATTCATCCATTCATTCATTCATTTGTCACTAACAGTGTCTAACCTGTAAGTCCCTGCGGTCCAGGAGTCCCGGCTTCTCCCGGTGGTCCTCTTATTTCTTCTGGAGTTTGAATTACAGGATAATCTCCTTTCTCTCCTTTCATTCCCCTAAACCCATCAAAGCCATTCCGTCCAGGGTTGCCTGGGTAGCCCTTAGGCCCGTCAGGTCCAGTGGTACCTGTAAGGGTTAAAAATATTTGACACGTTTACACGTCCCCAAGTAATCAGGACTGAACACTTGCGAATCCTACAAGAACATGATGTAATCTATTAAAAAAATAACGTCGGTCAAAGGACAATAGGTCCGTACGCCATGAATTGAACTGTGTGGACACAACAATCACAAGCCGGTTCTGATTTGTATAGCATTACAAAGGAGCATTGAATTTGTGTTTGACTTAATTTTACAGAAATAGTTTATAACGTGTTCAAGGAATATCATCCCATGGAGGAAAGATATTTCCATTACAAAACCCATGAGATCTACCAATTAAATGATTTATGTGTTGGGTAGATACTAATTGAAATAATTCTTGCCTTATCCCAACATCAAATAAATTTTTGCCTTTGCGAAAAATTAAAATTTCACTTATTTCTATTACAAAACCCATGAAATCTACCAATTAAATGATTTATGTGTTGGGTAGATACTAATTGAAATAATTCTTGCCTTATCCCAACATCAAATAAATTTTTGCCTTAGCGAGAAATTAAAATAATTGTCATGTTTTCCTAAACATTTTCAATCATGAAATAAAAAAAAACAATTAAAACCATGAAACCAAGTTCACACATTCTGATCATGTTCATAGTTCTGCTGTCACAATGTCATATAAAGGATGGATTGTGCAATAAAGGACTGAGGCGTTGTGGCGTGCGCCTGAAATCAAGCTGTTTGGGACAGTCATAGACTTGGGTTAGTTCCTGCCTGTGGGTTCGAAGCCTGGTCGCATACCGTCTTTCGGATGGAGACGTTAAGATGGCGATCCTCTTTCTCTCTTCTTCTTCTGGCGTAAATATTCAGAATTGAATGATACACGCCTCTAAACTACATCCTTTCCTTTTTAAAACGATAAGCCACTGCCAAAATCTTATAATGTGTTCGAAAATTTGGTTATGGCTTGCAACTATTCACTCTTCGCCATCAGCCAAAGCCTCGTTCTTGTCGCACTTTTGGAATTTATTTATTTGAACGTCATTGACATATACAGCCAACATTTTGTTCAGATTACATTTTTTTTTTCATATACATTGTGTTATGTCAAACAAATTATACAAAATAAAGAAAATATGAATGACTTGATTACAATAATGAAACAATTATATATTAAATAAAATAAATATTTGACAACAAAATACATAATCATTTTCTAAGCAAGGAATCATTATGAACCCATGCATATTCTTAAATAACGCAAACTTATAGATTTTATACAATAAATGTATTTTTAATTAACTGCCAATCAACTTAGAGGTCATTCAGAATGAACCTAGAAACCTGCCATAAATTAATCAATATTCATAACAATAACCCAATAGTCGAAAAGTTTGGTACAGGTTTTGTAATACCTCATCTGAATGTTAGAAGTCTCCGAATAAATCTGATCATATTAGCCACAATCTACATACAAATAAAATTGATGTTTGAAAAATACCCTTAAGTTTACTGCATCACCATTTCACCTCTGAATGAAATGTATTCCTGAATGTGTGACCAAAATGTTAGAAGTGGAATGCACAACTTGTGGGGTGTTGCTCAAAATCAACTGCAAATCAACTACATCTTTGCCAATTGTAACGCGCATTCTCATTCGCGGACGGTATGCGCATTTAACAAGACGCTCATGAAACAATGATTTTGATTGGCGCGTTCCGATCAACTGCAACTTGGGATCAATTGTAACTTTTGAGCAACACCCCCTAAGTCATTATCCATATCAGGAAGGCTCCCTCGGGATAATTCAATTCCCCAAGGGGAAAGTTCTCCGATATTCAAGGTAACTGTCCTCTGGGAGATTCCTGATGTGAATTGTCCTCCTGGAAGATTATCCTAAACCACTTATCATCAGTACCTTCAGTACTATTATCATCATCATCATCATTAAAACTTTGTAAAGCACTTGAAGCAATTTTTTATTAAGGGCTAAATTAATATAGAATTATTATTGTTATTATCATCATTATTATCATTATTACTATTATTCTTTTTATTTTTACTGAAATTACCATCATATTAAATATCATTATCATAGTCATCATTTTCATCATTATTCTTATCATAANTCGTTCGTTCGTTCGTTCGTTCGTTCGTTCGTTCGTTCGTTCGTTCGTTCGTTCGTTCGTTCGTTCGTTCGTTTGTTTGTTTGTTCGTTCGTTCGTTCGTTCGTTCATTCATTCATTCATTTGTCACTAACAGTGTCTAACCTGTAAGTCCCTCCGGTCCAGGAGTCCCGGCTTCTCCCGGTGGTCCTCTTATTTCTTCTGGAGTTTGAATTACAGGATAATCTCCTTTCTCTCCTTTCATTCCCCTAAACCCATCAAATCCATTCCGTCCAGGGTTGCCTGGGTAGCCCTTAGGCCCGTCAGGTCCAGTGGTACCTGTAAGGGTTAAAAATAGTTGACACGTTTACACGCCCCCCAGTAATCAGGACTGAACACTTGCGAATCCTACAAGAACAAGATGTAATCTAATCGAAAAATAACGTTGGTCAAAGGACAATAGGTCCGTACGCCATGAATTGAACTGTGCAGACACAACAATAACAAGCCGGTTCCGATTTGTATAGCATTACAAAGGAGCATTGAATTTGTGTTTGACTTAATTTTACAGAAATAGTTTATATCGTGTTCAAGGAACATCAACCCATGGAGTAAAGATATATTTATTATTTCACTTATTTCCATTACAAAACCCATGAGATCTACCAATTAAATGATTTTTGTATTGGGTAGATACTAACTGAAATAATTCTTGCCGTATCCCAACATCAGATAAATCTTTGCCTTAGCGAAAAATTAGAATAATTCTCATGTTTTCCTAAACATTATCAATCATGAGATCCAAAAAAACAATTAAAACCATGAAACCAAGTTCACACATTCTGATAATGTTCATATCTCTGCGGTCACAATGTCATAAAGGATATATTGTGCAATAAAGGATAAGCTACATGTACTGCCAAACTTTTATAATGTGTTTGAAAATTTGACTTTGGCTTGCAACTATTTCACTCTTCACCATCGGCCAAAGCCTCGTGCTTGTCGCACTTTTGAAAAAAAAGCCTCAAGTTTACTGCATCACTGTTGCACCTCTGAATAAAATGTATTCCTGAATGTGTGACCAAAATGTTAGTAGTGGAATGCACAACTTAGGAGATGTTGCTCAAAATCAACTGCAAATCAACTGCAACTTTGCCAATTGTAACGCTCATTCTCATTCGCGCACGGTATGCGCATTTAACAAGACGCGCATCAAACAATGATTTTGATTGGCGCGTTCTGATCAACTGCAACTTGGGATCAATTGCAACTTTTGAGCAACACCCCCTAAGTCATTAACCATATCAGGAAGGCTGCATCGGGATAATTCAATTCCTCGAGGGGAAAGTTCTCCGATATTCAAGGTAACTGTCCTCTGGGAGATTCCTGATGTGAATTATCCTCCGAGAAAATTATCCTAAACCACTTATCATCAGTACCTTCAGTACTATCATCATCATCATTCAAACTTTGTAAAGTGCTTAGAGCAACTTTTTATTAAGCGCTAGATGAATATAGAATTATTATATTATTATTTTTTTTATTTTTACTGAAATTACCATCATATTAAATATCATTATCATAGTCATCATTTTCATCATTATTCTTATCATAATCATTATCCTTATTATCATTTTCATTATCATTATCATTATTTTAATTAATTAATTATTGTTTCTCACCTTGAGGTCCATCAGAACCTATTTCACCTCTTCTCCCCGGCAGTCCGAACAGACCTGGTGTTCCCTGCGACGAAAAATATCACAGAACCATTTATCATAAAGTAAATACTACTAATAATATTTATAAAGCGCTTAATATGAAGTGACAAACGTTCAATTGCATAATTACTCGGATATAGAATGGCTAACCACTTGGGGCTCCCTGCCTTCAAGGAAAATGCGTTGCCAGGCATGGGCCAGGCGTGAGGCGGGGCATGGGGTGCACTAGGATAAGGAACTGTTTGTCTTTTGTTTGGTCGGTTCTGTCATTGTTCAGGGGAACAAAACATAGGTAAGAGAGGGTCATGTGATTATTGAAGTAAACTGGACAATTAGAGTGAACAACTCTCAATCAGGCCTTCATAATATCTTTCGCAATGAACATACATTGGTTTCCCTGCTTATTCAGTACACAGGTGTGGGACATGCTCAACATTTTTACTGCAGAATAAGAGGGAAAGACATTTCCTTCATTTGCCTCTCGCTTTTATGAATGCTTGAATGGGAGAATATTACTTTGTCCAATTCCCTTGTCCTTTCCACTGATAGTGAATAAGATGTCAACTCACAGGTATGCCTTGTGGACCGAAATCCCCTGGTNTTAGGGGCGTTCCCAACTAAGCCAACATAAAAATGAAGAAAAAATATTATAAAATATATGAAACACATTTGGACTCTCTTTCAGTGAAAAGGGTATTGATAATGGTATAATACATCAATACAGATCAACTTGTATTTTCATAATAGTACCCCTTTAATACGAAGTGTTAAAAAGCGCTCAATTGCATAATTACTCGGATATAGCATGGCTACCATTTGGGGCTCCCTGCATTCAAGGAAAATGCGTTGCCAGGCATGGGCCAGGCGTGAGGCGCGGCATGGGGTGCACTAGGATAAGGAACTGTTTGTCTTTTGTTTGGTCGGTTCTGTCATTGTTCAGGGGAACAAAGCATAGGTACATGTAAGAGAGGGTCATGTGATTATTGAAGTAAATTGGACAATTAGAGTGAACAACTTTCATTCAGACCATCATAATAGCTTTGACAAGTTGGTTTCCCTGTTAATTCAGTGAACAGGTGTGAGACCTGTTCAACATTTCTCTGCAGAATAACAGAAAAATTTCCCTCTAGCTTTTGTGAATGCTTGAATGGAAGAATGATGCTTTGCCCAATTCCCTTGTCCCTTCCGCTCATAGTGAGTTAAGATTTCAACTAGTTAAGATGTCAACTCACAGGTATGCCTTGCGGACCGAAATCCCCTGGTGGTCCAAAATCTCCAAAAGGTCCAATGGGTCCTTCGTCTCCGATAGCTCCCATGGTGCCTCTTTCTCCAACCTCACCAGGGAGACCACGAGCTCCTCGTATTCCAGGCACTCCAGGTTCTCCTGGTTCTCCATTTCGCCCGATTGGTCCTAAAAGGATTGAAGTTTCGGTGATCACAATATCAGTAAATCAGTAACAGAAGGATTTGATTTCTTTTTTTCATTTTTTTCCTGAAAATCTGAAAATATGCTGAATCGACATCCTTTATGTATCTTCTATAAATTGCAAATAACATTTTCATTCAGATCTGCAACTGCATAACATGAACATTGTTGCTATGCCTCTACAATGTATTTTCGCCAATTTTGCTACCATGAATTCGCTGCCCATAGACTTGTGTACAAATATCTTTCAAAATGTGAAAATGTGCAATCCTGCCTGTGATGAGCATATGTCGCCGATAGTGCCGAATTTTGTAGAATCATCTAAATTAAAGTCTAATTATACCTCCATATTTGTATGGCTTTTCAGTGATCTTGTCTGAGAGAGGTTCGACTTTCCTTACGTAAAAGAAAAATTTTATTTTGGAAGCCCTCTACCACCCCATCCTCTAAAAAGGCACAACATAAATTTGTTTTACTTTTCACTAACATTGAAAAATTACAGTAAAATTATAAATATTATTTATATTATAATATTATAAAATATGAACTGTTCAGACATTTTCTGATGCTCTTTGGCTTTTCATCACCTTGTAAGTCTTATTTTCCTCATGAATTGTGTAAATTGTGTTCAATTTTTCTTCTTTCTTTGCCATATCCTGATAAATAAAGTTTTGCTCTCAAAAACATTATATAAGATTTAGTGTTAAAGAGGAACTTCATTTGTGATAACTTTGTAATTTGGGATTTTGGGAAGCACGTCATCACAGCCTGTGCATCTCACTCGGCTTCTTTAAAGCCAGTAGCATGCAAANTGGCCGCTTCCATGTTTGTTTACAATCTGATGTCCACAAAGCACGTCGCGAGCTCAATGCACAAAAACTGCGCTCACGAGATCGCGGTCCGCGTATTTCGCATGTGAATTTATTGCCCGCTGTTTTTACACGCAAAATCCCATAGACATTTGACAGCGGGCAATAAAGTAATTTATTGACCGCTATGTCTTTTACGGGGCAATAAAGTGGAAAAATCACATGGCTCAGATGTCTGATACGGTTAATAATAATAATAATGGTGGCTACTTGTATAGCGCACAGGTCCACCTTATCGGTGCTCATGGCGCTGAAAGCTTTACACTCACTATTACCCAGCTCTATCTGGCAGCCATTATGGCGCTCCGCATATTACAAGGAATTTCTTACTGCCGTCCACATTTACCTCACCTGGGTCGAGTTCAGCACACTGTGGATGAATTTCTTGCTGAAGGAAATGTGTATTGGCTTTGACTCTCACCCTTCAAACACAGGTAGGATTCCCACAGATTGTTGAAGCAAAAATTCTATTAACTTTCTATGACTGAATGGCTGCTTTCCATGACTTCCTTTTTCCAAAATCACACATTACCACTCAACCCATTACCAGTTGTTATCATAATGGAATGTGGTTATCTGGATACCATTTTGTTACTTCACAAACCTAAAATTCAACTACCAGGTACCCATTTAATCACCTGGGTTGGGTGCAACACTGTCTGGATAAATTTCTTACTGAAAGAAATGAATGCCCATGGGCGAGATTCGAACCATCAACCCTCTAATTGAGAGGCTAGCGTTGAGGCACCAGTCGTTTCGATGGCGTGGGTTCGTATCCCACCGCTGCCACCATGTTGTAGCTCATGGTGTGGGTGGTGTTGATCATAACATTAGTGCTTAAGTTTATCTGACAATCAAAACACTGATGGGCTACGTTTTGTTATGTGGCAGCTTATTATTTAATGAATGCGGTGCATGCACACATACCACTACACACTACACCATGGCGCTTCCATACATCTCTGTCACTGGTATGCCATTATTCTTACCATTCGCTCCCTGCCTTCCTCGGAACCCAGTGAAGCCGCTGGGGCCATCATCTCCAGGTTCTCCTGGTACTCCTCTCAAACCCATGAAACCTGACGCTCCTGAAGGTCCAAAGATACCTCTTGGTCCGGCATCCCCGACCTCACCTGCAAGCAATCATAGTGGAAATCATCATGAAAATCTTTTATTGGTTAGAGTGTACTGTATAGCGGGATAATTTCCCGATTATAATTTTTCGCGGTTGGTTAGTTCATGAATATTTTCTTGTGGTTTTGAAATTGCGGGTACAATCCATGAAAAAAGTATGATTTCCCAACCTGACTAATAAGCATTTTCCAAGAAACGGAAAGAGATCACTGCTACAAAAGAATGATTTTAAATGCTGAAAAATGATAAAGAGTGGCCGTATAATCACAGCATATAGTGGAGATTATGATTAAAAATGCAAATATACATGTGATTGAAACATTGACAGCATTATCGTGAAACTTAAAAACCCGACGGGTGAAGTAATGTGCACATGCACACTTCGTACAACTTCTATAGGATTATTATCACGGGCCTAAATTTCGTGGTCGGCAAATTTTACCGTGAAAAACACGAATATTAAATCCCCACAAAAAACTCCCACTCTACAGTATTTGAAGTATGAATATTCAATTTTGTGTGTTTCCTACAGTGCACGAAACTAACCCTTGATAACATTGCCTGACATGATGTGAATTGCTAGTTTAGGATGAGGAAGCAAATAAACAGTTCAAACACGATCAGCGCCAAACTTATCTATGATATAAGCTCAGCAAGAGGCTTTTGTAACGCAGGAGCTTCATTCTTCGAACTCAGCCCCCTCCTCTTTCCTCTTCCCTTTCACATCCTTCCTTTCCCCTCCCCAAGATAGAGCTCAAATACACTTACTACTACTACTACGACTCACCTCTTTCTCCTTGAGGACCAGTAGCCCCAGGTCGACCTGGTCGGCCATTGTATCCATTGAATCCTTTCCTCCCTGAAAAGCCAATGGCTCCAGCTGGTCCAGGGTCTCCACGTTGACCGAAGTCTCCCGTAAATCCTCTTTCTCCCTTCTCACCAGGAGCTCCACTGCTACCTACACAGTGAAAGACATGACACTCGCTTGATTATATCCTTTCGTTGGTCAATTCAGGACAGGAATTCCTTTCCAGTGAATTCAATGATTTGTCTTTGTCACATAGGCAACACTGAATATGCTATGATTAACATTCCATAAAATACACTTTCCTAATCTTTACCAAAACTATATTTGGACTTTTTAGATAATATTTAATCAACCAGTTCAGGACAGGATTTCCTTTCCAGCAAATTCAATGATTTTTCTTCCTCACATTGCAAACACTAAAAATGATTTCTACAATATTTCAATTAACTATTCTATAAGAATCTTAACCCATTAAGGACAGGAATTATTTTGCAACAAATTCAATTACTGTTCCTTTCCTATATTGGTAATAATTATTTTCTTAATTACTATTATCATTGTCAATATCATTATCATTATTACTGTCATTAAAGGAAATTGACCCCTGGAATTAACGTGATATTTATGAATGAAGAAAAATCATATGGACAAAAAGTTACGAAATGTCAAAGTCATAGAGAAACAACGCTCCCTGCCGCTGAAGGGCATCCGTGCGATCGGCAACGTCGACGGAATCCGTGACATCATGTCGGACAGCTCCTCATTCACCCTGTATAGAAAATTTCTTGTTTTATTCCTTTTTTCGGAAAAATCAACAATATCTTGGCTTTCCGCATCGGTGTAGGATTCTTTTATCAATTCTGCTTATATTGTGAGAAGAGACATGTTTAACCCTTACTCCAAATTTTACATAAATCAATTTTCAAAAATTCTATGTACAAAGTAAATGAGGCGTTGTCCGACGTACCATCCCAAATTCCGTTGATGTTGCCGATCGCACAGATTCCCATCAGCGGCACAGATCGTCATATCTCTGTGAACTTGAAAACTCATAACTTTTGAATGGATTGTGGAATTTTGCTCAAAGTTTCACAGTTTATTTGTCTGATTTTTCTTCATTCAATGAGAACATAGCAGTTCCAGGAGTTGGTTCCCCTTTAATATTTTTGTTATTATTATTATTATCATCATCATCATCATCATCATCATCATCATCATCATCATCATCATCATTATTATTATTATTATTATTACCATCATCATCATTATCATCATACAAACTGCCATTACCTTTGGGACCGTTCCTTCCATCAGGTCCTGGCGCACCAAGGAAACCGGGACCACCTTGATTGTTCTCTCCCCGAGGACCAGGTGGTCCAGGAATTCCGGATGGTCCATAATCTCCTCTATCTCCACGTGCTCCTGAGAATCCATCAAAACCATTAATACCTGGAAGAGAGCAATAAGGTGCACATTAATCAAAGTTGCCGTTGAATAATAATCTATGCCATGTACAAGCTACTGAACGGTACATAATCTCCTCTCTCTATCCAAGAGCTTCTTCAAGTCCATCAAAATCATCCATACCTGGAAGAGAGCAACAAGATGCACATAAACCACAAACTATTTTCATAATTTAAAATGGGTCATAGAAAATAGACCTGTACGCCATGTATTCAACTGTGCGGACATAACAAGCCAGTTCCCATTTGAATTGCATTACACAGGACTATTGAATTGGCTTTCGACTTAATTTGACTGAAATAGTTCATATCATGTTCGGAGTTGTTACTAAATAATAATCTATGTTATGTTCAAGCTACTGAATTGTTCGTAATCTCCTCTCTCTCCACACGTTTCTTCAAATCCATTGAAACCATTAATATGTTGTACAGAGTAACAAGGTACACATTAATTAAAAAAATCATTAAAAATCTTAACCTACGCCATACACAAGCTGCTGAATGGTTTATCATCTCCAAACTCTTCACGCGTTACTTTGAATAAATCTTAATGCTTAATGCAAGAAGAAAAGTTTGTTTTCGTTGATATATACATTGGTACAGATACATATATTAATTTGACTTTTTGAAGATATAAAAAAATGAGCATTACTGGACTAAAACGGATTCTTAAAACAATAAGTTATAATGAGTTAATTACTGACAGGAAGTGCATGATAAATATCATGACACATGACCAAAAGTCACGTGTTATGACATATGATTCATGAAAACCATTGTTCAATCATATCATTGAAATATTCATAACTTTCTTATTTGCTGACGAATTTACTTCAAACTTTTTAATCAGTCTGTCTGATATTTCTACTTTTAATCAAAGCAAGATTTTTTTCTAGAGAAGACCCAGTCTTTAAAAACATACTTCAGACCATAGTTAGAAATTCAAAATCACAAACCTGGTGCTCCAGGCAGACCATCCTCTCCCTTCGCTCCTTGTCCTCCTGGGCNCCTGGTGCTCCAGGCAGACCATCCTCTCCCTTCGCCCCTTGTCCTCCTGGGCCTCCCGGAGGACCTTGGGGCCCAGATGTTCCAGAGAAGCCGTCTGGACCAGGATCTCCTTGCATGCCCTTCGGTCCATCTAGCCCATTGGGTCCAAATTGCCCGGTGGGGCCTATGTCGCCTGTCTGGCCCACAGGCCCTTCCACTCCCTTATCTCCTCTTATACCAGGGAAACCTAAAGCATCACACAAAAAAACATGTTATAAAGTATTTCCGTGAAATAAAGTGGGTCACATGACATTGGATCCATATTTCATGTATTGAACTGTGCAGACAGAACAATGACAAGTCGGTTTCAATTTGAATAGCATTACAAAGGATTGTTGAATTGGTGTTGGACTTAATTTTACGGCAATAGATTATAATGTGTTAAAGAAATTATATAAGTACAATGCACAATACAATACGTAAATTAATATAAATTATATTCAAAGAACAGAATAACAAAAACTATAATTAGTAAATGGGACGTGACTCAACAGACTTTCCTTTACCTTTATCTGTAATTAAGAAGACAGTTAAATGGGAATATACTTCTGGAATAAAAGAATCAGCTGGAATTTGAAATAATAAAGTACTTAAAAGAATAAGCGACCTAAAGAATTTAAAAAGGCAAAATTCCCAACATGACTGTTTTCATTCCTTTATGTTCTAAAAACAACAAATGACATTCTACCACTCTTCATTCCATAGTATTTGCAAGCATTAAATTGTGATATCAGGTTCAAAATACAGCAAATGCTAATCTCATTTTAGGAGTATTTAATCCCCTCTCCTATATTCATAATTTCAGAAAATTACATATGTTACACATTTAAAAAATATTAAAGATTATTCTGAAACCGCACATAGCGCTATCGCTCAAGCATAACCCTAATGTATGCTTCTGTAGTCTTAAACCTGAATTACAGCCCAAATACAAAATAGATATCCCTATATATGTAGGCCAGGCTGGGGTCAAAATCCTACCTTTAGGTCCAAACGTAGAGCGTCCTTGCGGACCTGGATCTCCAATTCTACCCATAAAACCTGGATATCCCTTTATTCCTGGAGGCCCGTTTGGTCCTTCAAAGCCTGGGTTCCCTCTGTTCCCCGGAGGTCCTGGATCTCCTGACTCCCCGTACGGCCCTGGTTGTGGACCCGGAGCAAGTGGCAGTATAGCTATGTCATGATTAAAGAGAACAGATTTCATTCATATTAGAGTATTATAATAATGATGATCTTTTCCTGGATCTAGGAGATCCATTTGGTCTAGGAGAATCATTTGGTCCGTCAAAGCCTTGGATTCCCTATAGGTCCAGGATCTCCTGAATCCCTGTACGGCCCTGGTTGTGGACCCGGAGCAAGCGGCATAATAGTTATGTCAAGTTTAAAGATAAGGAGATTTGATTAATTTTAATAATAGAGTATTATAAGATAGATGGTGTTCATCGCCAGGACCTAGGAGAATCATTTGGTCCATTAAAGCCTTGGATTCTTCTAATCCCCATAGGTCCAGGGTCTCCGGCCTTACCATAAAGGCCTGGTTGTGGACCCGCAGCGAGCGGCAGTATAGCTATGTCAAGATTTAAAAATAAGAGATAAGAGTGTATGAGAATATGATAAGATAGATGGTGTTCATTGCCTGGATCCAGGCAGACCATTTGGTCTTTCAATTCCTTGGATTCCTATGTTGCCTATAGGTACAGGGTCTCCCACTTCCCAGTACGGCTCTGGTTCAACCTGCTATTGACCTACATGATGTTCATAGCCTGGATCTATGAGGACCATTTGGTCCATCAAAACCTGGGCTCCCTCTATTCCCTACAGGTCCAGGCTCTCCGGCCTACCCATAAGGCCCTGGTTGTAGACTTGATTTAACCTGCTATTTAGTGATGCTCAAAGCCTGGATCTATGAGAAGAATTTGGACCATCGAAGGCTAGAATTGGTCTGTTCCCAATATATCCAAGGTCTCCTGCCTCCCCATAAGGCCCTGGTTGTAGACTTGATTCAACCGGATGTAGAGCTATTAAATGATGTTCATAGCCTGGATCTAGGAGAACCTTTTGGTTTTTTGAAGGCTTACTTGTATGTTTCGTTCGAGGGGCCCTGTATTATAAGCAAAATGCTGCTTCTTTAGGGTCCCAACCATTTTATATTACTTGTACCTTTGTATATGATGTGATTTTTTAATATGGTTGAATAAAGTTTAATTGAATTGAATTGAATTTTAATTGAATTGCTCTGTTCCCTATAGGTCCAGTGTCTCTTGCCTCCCCGTGTATCCCTTGGAAGGCCACTGTAGTCTGTAGTTGTAGTATTAGTAGTAGTAGTGGTAGTAGTAGTAATAATAGTAGAACATGTAGAGTAAATTGTGATATCACAGTAGAATATGGATCAATAAAATATTCATTATGGTTAAACTCTCATTTCCTAATTTCTATTGCTGATCATTATAATTCACTGCTTATGATTAAGATTCTGCTAGAATCAACAGCTCAAGTTCTTTTTTTACTTCATTTTACTCCACAGCTCTCCATTATCCGATACGCAGTTTCAGCAGTTCTCATTATTTATTGAATATAAAATCGATGTGCAAAGGTTTTAAGAGGACACTCACCTCGTGATCCCTTTTCTCCCTTACGTCCTTTCTCTCCGCTATATCCAAACTCTCCAGACATACCCTTCGGACCTGGCGGACCCGTTACTGCAAATCCGTCATTTCCTCTCTCACCCTGAGGGCCTTGCCGACCCGGGTCTCCAGGTTCTCCCTGTCTTCCTTCAAAGCCAGGGTCTCCCTATGATGTTATAATAATAATATTAATAGTAATATTAATAATAGTACTAATTATTATAATTATAATAATAACAATGGACCCACTAATGCGAATCAGTCATCTCCTATCGCACCCTGAGGGCCTAACCAGCCGGGTCACCAGGTTCTCCCTGTATTCCTTCAACGCCAGGGTCTCCCTATGATGTAAAAATAATATCAATATTTATAATAGTAAAAATGGTAATATTTACAATCGTAACAATGGACCCAATAGTGCAAATCTATCATCTCCTATCGCACCATGAGGGCCTGGCCAGCCCAGGTTTACAGGTTCTGCGTCTTTTTCGTACCCCAGTACTAACCCCATTGATGAATTCAAGAATTTGATTTGATACCAATAAATTGATTTGATTTGATTTGATTTATACTTACAATCAAGCTCCTATAAAGATGTAAGGGGAAATCAACGGTCCCTGTGGCTCCGGTGTACCTCACTCTCCCTTTGTACCCCTGTAATCTTTCTCAACTGACCGCCAACCCCAATCCCAACCCCCTTTTACTTACAATCATGCTCCAATAAAGAGGTAAGGCTTTGTATCAATGTAACCTTTCTGAACTGAAACCCTTGATGAAAATCCCAAATTTGATTTTATATCAATAACTCGATATGATTTGATTTATACTTACAATCAGGCTTTTGTTGAGAGGTAATGGAGGAGGAACCGGCCCCTGTAGCCCTGGTACTCCTGAATCTCCCTTCACACCCCTGTAAAATCTTTCTCAAATGACCGCCACCCCCAACCCCCTCTCATTTACAATCAAGCTCTAATTGAGAGGTAATGCTGGCCTCCATCTCTCGCTTCGTACCCCTGTAAACTTTCTGAACTAACCCCATTAATGAATTAAAAAATTGGATTTTATATCAACAAATTTATTTGATTTGATTTGAATTGATTTGATTATACTTACAATCAAGCTCCTATTTAGAGGTAATGGAGGAGGAACCGGCCCCTGTAGCCCTGGTACTCCTGAATCTCCCTTCACACCCCTGTAAAATCTTTCTCAAATGACCGCCACCCCCAACCCCCTCTCATTTACAATCAAGCTCTAATTGAGAGGTAATGCTGGCCTCCATCTCTCGCTTCGTACCCCTGTAAACTTTCTGAACTAACCCCATTAATGAATTAAAAAATTGGATTTTATATCAACAAATTTATTTGATTTGATTTGAATTGATTTGATTATACTTACAATCAAGCTCCTATTTAGAGGTAATGGAGGAGGAACCTGCCCCTGTAGCCCTGGTACTCCTGAATCTCCCTTCACACCCCTGTAAAATCTTTCTCAAATGACCGCCACCCCCCAACCCCCTTTCATTTACAATCAAGCTCTAATTGAGAGGTAATGCTGGCCTCCGTTTCTCGCTTCGTACCACTGTAAACTTTCTGAACTAAACCCATTAATGAATTGGATTTTATATCAATAAATTAATTTGATTTGATTTGATTTGATTTGATTATACTTACAATCAAGCTCCTGTTAAGAGGTAATGGAGGAGGAACCGGCCCCTGTAGCCCAGGTGTACCTGCCTCTCCTTTTGGTCCCCTGAAACCTCTCGGACCACGGGCACCTGTTGTAAATAAACAGAGAATATTAATCATATCCATTGGGTGACTTCATGTACGGTGTTGAACGCTTGTGTTGGTGTTGCAGCAAAACTAACACCAGCCTCAACACCAAACTTGAAGTCTGTCGGTGTTTGGGGTTGTCCTTGCAAGATTCTGACGTATTTCCGGTTTTTTCTGTATCTTTTCTGTAACCTGACCAACGGTGTTGGATCTCGGTTTATGGACCGTTTTGCTCTCTCAACACCAACACCAACACCGAACACCTTACTTGAAGTCACCCAGTGTATATCAGTATTGTTCGTATCAGCCTTTGGGCTGCTATTTCGAGCAGTTGTCAGATGAACCATATTCAATCACTCCAATTCAAAATTCACAATTTGGGCATTATGATTGATAAAATGAAACACATGAAAAGTAATAGATGAAGAAAGGCATTATATAAAAACATTGACAAAACAATTTGTCAATTTGACGTTCTCCGTCACCATCATCATTATCGACATAATTGTCACCATCACCATCACCGTCACAACCACCATTATCATCATGATCACCTTCGTCATCATCACAATTGACATCATTGTCACCATCACCATCATCATCAACATCCTCATCAATATCATCATCATCATCATCATCCTCATCAATATCATCGTCAACATCAGCAGCAGCAGCAGCAGCATCATCATCATCAATATAATTAATGCCATCATTACCATCAGCATCACCGTCATAACCATTAGGTAGCTTTCGAATCTACGCCCGACGTAACTCTACGACCTAAAATTGCTATGCCACGCCCCTTTAAGCTCAAATTTACATCTCATTTGCATACTTAGATCGCAGAGCTGATCTAACGTTGAGTGCCCCATTTCTACGACCTCACTTCGGGCACATCTAGGGCCTGGCTACGACAGACCGATACCGTGACGTAGCTTGTTTTTGCTATTGTGACGTCACACATTCGCCCGTACCATGCAGAGTAGGCGCTCAGCAAATTAGTAAGCGCTTGAAACAGAATTTCGAAAGTGAAATGATTTATACAAAAATAATTCCCTAATCACAGATTTAAATAATGGAGATTTTCACTGCACATTTTATTCATGGTCTGTTGAATATTTGTTTATGAAAAAGGAGGTCTTAAAATCCTTTTTATTCCCCCAAAACATTCTGAAAGAGTCGGCCCTGCACGAGCACTTGCGTGTGTGTTTTGACTGTGCCTACTAGTCTGTGTGTGTCGAGTTATGAATTAAGTATCCGTACAGTCGATTCTTATTCCATTGAATTTCAATTAATTTCTAGTAATTCTTAATTATATTCCAATTATAAATATGTATGATGATACATTGTGATTTGACGAATAATTATTCAAAATTTTGCAGGAAAATAAAAGTGTAGGCTATTAATAGAGCCTTGCACTTGAACGGGGAGGGGAGATGACATGCATTTTGAGCTGATGACATTTTTTTTTTGCTAAGGGGAGGACAAATTTCAAATTGGTTGAGTCCCCTCCCCAGGTCTCCAAATCCTGGGTTCGTGCATGAGCCCCCACTGTTTCAATTCATACGTGCAAGCCTATGTGGTGAGTGGTAATCCACAGCCCCCCCCCCCCCCCACAAAAAAAAAAAATCTACCCCCATCTCTGTTTTTAATGCTTTAAGAAATCAAGTAAGAATTTTGTCTCATCATCTAAAGGCAAAATGGTAGAATTGCAGTGATAATTAACTCGGGTATATTTTTTTCTCTCTCTATTTGATAGTGTATGTTTTCCATGTCATATGACAATAAAGGCAAAGTAAAAGACGAACCAGAATTAAGGAATGAATTGTGGTTAGAAATGATAATCTAAAACCACACAAACACTATTTCGGATATAGGTCTGATCGCACTTGAAAGGGCGTAACGGTTCGTCATAAAAAATTGAAATGTGTTTTAAGCCACACGCTCGACGTGTGCGACAACGTAAAACCTCAGAGCTCATTAGCATTTTAACGTCGTAGAGTTACGTCAGGCATAGATTAGAAGCTACCTATTAACATCACCGCGACACCATCATCATCATTATCATTACAATCACCACTACCACCGCCACCATCGCCACCATCATCAATACCAATATGGACCTTTAGCAAAGAAGACGGGAGGGCCGATCACAATGTTAGCTCTATAAGGTCCGTTCCAGAAGGGTGCACCAACACAACGCTACTTCTGGAACGGACCTTACAGCTAACGTTGTGATCGGCCCTCCCGTCTTCTTTGCTTAAAGTCCCTATTAACCCATTTAGGACAAGAATTATTTTTCAACAAATTCAATTACTATTTCTTGCTAAATTGGCAACACTAGACTTTATAAATTCTCTTATTAAAATATTCCAATCAAATATAATATGAGCAAATTAAATCTTTAATGCACCAAAAAAAAAACATTTTTGAAAAGTAAGAGGTGGCCAATTTGCAAGAAAAATAAGGACTTTTAAACATTTCATGTGTTGCCAATTCAAGGGTTTGTGACCATTCTAGTAATTATTTTCATTTGAAAAATTCTCTGTAACAAATGATAAATGGCGCCACAATGGTAATGGTCAGATGGTAGGCACTTCTTGGTCTCCGGCGGGAGACACCCCACATGCGCAGACGGGATTCTTCGCTGGATTTTACAAATTTCTACGGATGCGAATGTAGAGGAAAATTTGAAAAAAAGCGAACATACAAAGTGAGATGAATGTAGGAAAAGGTGAAGCGAATGAAGAGGGAGGTTTTAGAGATTAACAGGGTATTCTTTTTAAAGGAGCGGAGGCGATCAAAGAATCCAAAAAGCTTTATAAAGCTCTTTGAGAATCACGTCCGTCTGCGCTGCCTATGAAGGTAGCCTACATCCGCGCTTGCTGTCTCCCGCCGGAGACCAAGAAGTGCCTACCTGGTCAGATCTGGTGTAGATTTTTTTCTCTTTTCGCCCATTCATCTTTCATACCTTTTAGAGCACTGAATCCAATGTTATTGAAACAAAACACAAAATGTGTCCTATTGTCCTGAAGGTAAAATTGCCATCTCGTCCAATGCCATCTCGTCCAATGACCGTTTCGTCCAAACGCGCTTCGTCCAACATTACTTAGTCTTTAAACATTTCGTCCAATTGCCGCTTTGTCCAGTAACCAATTTGTCCAATATCCTGTTCGTCCAATAGCCATTTCGTCCAATACCATATGGTCCATCTTCACTTTGTCCAATTGCCTATTCGTCCAATCATCATGTGTTCTAGCCCTACTTTGTCCAATTACCCCTTTGTTTAGTGTCACTTTGTCCTATCATCAGGTTGTCCAGATTGGACGAAATGATGTAAGCCGAAATGGCTACTGGACAAATTGATTATTGGACGAAACGTTAATGGACAAAATGGCTATTGGACGAACAGGATATTGGACAAACTGGTTATTGGACAAGGCGGCTATTGGACGAAATGAATATTGAACAAAACAGTAATTGGACGACCTAATGTTAGACGAAGCACGTTTGGACGAAATGGTCATTAGACGAGATGGGGATAAACCGTCCTGAAAGGGTTAACAACATCATCATCATCATCATCATCATCATCATCATCACCATCACCATCATCATCACCACCACCACCACTACCACCACCACCACCACCAACACCACCACCATCATCAATACCAATAACAACATCATCGTCATCATCATCCAAACTGTATTCTTACCTCTCCTAAAGTCTCCTTGGGCTCCACGCTCTCCTTTCTGTCCCTCAGTCCCAACTTGTCCAGCCTCACCAGGTGCTCCCTGCAAGAGAGAGAGAGAGAGAGGAGGAGAGAAATTTGTTTTTTACGGCGTGTATCATTCAAATTAGAATATTTACGCCAGGAGAAGAAGGAAGAGAAGGAGACGACCGGCCGGGATCAAACCCGCGACCAACACAGGACAATTTATGACTGCCCCAAATAGCTTGATTACAGGTGCACGCCACAACCAGCCAACATCTTCATTGCATCTCATCTCATAATTATTTTCTGTGAGCAAAAAAGGCAATCAGTAAATGGTCAATACCACACAAACAGGTGTCATATAAATTGCATTTACGATAATATATATCTTTAACAAACCTTAAATGAAATTCCTTGATATTGAACGTTTTTTCCACATCCAACTTGATTCATTTCACCATATGAGCTATGTAAGCGATAATTATTGAAAGGCATTACACTTGTCTAAAAATTTTGATATGAAAAATGAACAATTATTTTCCAAAACTTAACTAAAGGGGTCGGATAAACATGACTTATGAAATTGACCTTCTTATCCTGGGCAGGTCCACATTAACAATGGCCCGTATTTTGATAGCACGTTTAACTTAAACCAGAGTTTAAATATGTGGTTTAAGTATGGTAAGCCAAAAGAGGCTTGAATCTATAAAAGTCGGTGTTTAATTTACCAGCTCAGTTGGCACTCATAGTATTATAAACTGCCTTGGAATAAAAACTTAAATAATTTTCTACATTATTAGAGCATGGGAAAGGAGAGCAGTTAACATTAGAATTATTCAGTTTAAATAAAGTTTTGGCACTTTGGGCCACCCATACTTAAATAGGTCCCCGGAAGCAGCACAAATCTTTGTTCGCACACAACTGTGAACTGAACAAAGAGTCGTGTTGAATTGTGCTGCTTCCAGGGCCCTATGTCACTGGGGCCTTAACGATGAAAGACTTACAGGTCGTCCATTGGCTCCATCTCGTCCTGTGTAGCCAGGATCTCCTATGCTCCCTTTCGGTCCCTCCGTTCCAGGAGGCCCGTCTGGTCCACTCAGTCCCGGACCTCCCGGGTATCCCTCGGCGCCAGGGTAGCCTTTGAGTCCTGGTGGGCACTGCGGGCAGATTCCTCCCAATTCACCTACAGACATAGAATTATATCAGTACAGTGGAAACTCGTTGTAAAGAGATCCGATTTAACAAAATATCTGACATAAAGTGGTATAAAATCTGATTCCAGCTATGAATAACTTATTGCTCTTAATTCTGCTATAACGAGATTACTGCTATAACATGATGATGATGATGGTCTCTTGTATAGCGCCGGTCATACAATTAAATCAGTATAAGGGATTCTTAAACAGCTGCAATATATCATTAGGTAGCAAATAATGAAGGAGTATTGGTATGGAAAAGCCTTTGAGTCCCGGTGGGCACTGTGGGCATGCAGATTCCTCCCAATTTACCTAGTCGCAAACAATTATATCGGTATAAGGGGTGCTTAATCAGCTGAAATATAAATAGGTAGGAAATTATGAAGGGGTATTGGTACAATCCAACCTCGTTATAAAGAGCACTGATATAATGAGATCTTGTTATAACCAGGTAGTTTTCCTGGTTCCATCTCTTTGTATTTCATTGTATTTAATTATATATTCAGGCCCTGATATATCAAAATGGTTTCAATATAAAGAGTCCAAAGGACCTCGTTATAATGAGGTTTTACTACAGGGTATCCTTTGAGCACTGCGGACAGATTTTCACAGTTCGTCTGAATACAAGCAATTATATCAATATATGGCCCTAAAAATGAACCTGGGTTGTGTTTCACCAAGATAAGAAAGACTTTCAGTTCGACTGGTATCCCTTCTTGTGCGTAATGGTTCATATCATTACGCGCATTCCGCGCAAGAACTGATACCAGTCGAACTTAAAGTTGTTCTTAAAGTCTTTCTTATCTTGGTGAAACACCACCCTGATTCTCTCCCTTTACATTAACTCCATTTTCTCAGCCTGTTGTACAAGTTAACCGCTAGAATCCCAGGTAGGCACTTATGGGTCTCAAGCGTGAGACACCGCACATGCGCAGACGGGATTCTTCGCTGGATTTTACGAAGTTTTTCCGATGCGAATGTAGAGGTAAATTTGAAAGGAAGCGAACGTACGAAGTGAGATGAATGTAGGAGGAGGTGAAGTGAATGAAGAGGGAGGTTTTATAGATTAACAGGGTATTTTTTTAAAGGAGCGGAGGCGATCAAAGAATCCAAAAAGCTTTATAAGGCTCTTTGAGAATCACATCCGTCTGCGCTGCCTATGAAGGTGGCCTACATCCGCGCTCGCTGTCTCCCGCCTGAGACCCATAAGTGCCTACCAGAATCCCACTGCTTTGAACTAGACTTGCATTCAGTAGACTATGTATTAAATGAAAACAGGGAATGAACTAAAGAATTTGCAAGGGAGCTATAGATAGCTCTCTTAGAGGCTCTCAAGCAGAATTTTAGGGGAACTAAATTGTGTCTTGAAACATGTATTGGGATTGGGGTTGCATGGGGCTCTTTAAATCATTCCCCCGAAAATCATTTAAGGGGAATTTTGGGAGAGCAATTGTTCTCACATAAATTTTAGTCCGTAGACCAACGTACCTGTTGGACTTGTTAACCTGCAGATTCCCACAGCTGTTATCTGGCCTTGTGTTCAGTAGCCTATGTGTTAAATGTAGATCATACTAACCTTTAAGACCTGGTCCTCCATCTCTTCCTGGTGGACCAAGAAATCCTTTGAATCCCTTTAATCCCTGTAGACCTGGATCTCCCGGGGGACCTTGGAAACTGCGTCCAGCCTTTGGCAGACCAGCGGGCCCTGAAAAATAGTATAATCATAATCATGTTCGATATAATAATAGTAATACACAACATTTCTAGAGCACTTTGTTTACAATGTATGTGATTGACAGCAGAAAATGTATTAGTAACTAAAAAATGAATAAGAACTATGGAAAACATTAGCGAGTTGTAATTTTCACATTTTGAAACATTTTTTAAACAAGATTTTTGCCATTCTAATGAGCGAAGATTTTAGCAAATATTTGGTAGCAAGAACAAGATTCTAGATTACTATTAGTTCTACAAATTCTGCCTTGCGATCTTTCATTTTTTATCAATATAACCCAATTTGAATATGAAACCTAATTAACTGAATATTCAGATAGGATTTTGTTTTCAAACCTAACGTAATATATTCATGTTTAGTTCAAGACAACCTAAGTTTTCAGCTGTCATAAAAATAATTAGAGTACAAAGTCAGTATACGACTTGCATACATTAACTTTACTAGGTTGGACAAACATTGAAGCTTGAGCAACAAATACTGCATTCATGTTATCCACATTCCTTCTATTGAAGTGCAATTATTTTATACCAGATGTACAAATATTTGGTCATTGTGCCCTTGAAAAAGAAGAAGGCATAAAGTTTGAATAAATTACAATTGTGGTCTATTGAAAACGAAAAATTAGGAACTTAGGTAAACAAATAGTTTGTCATTGTGAGCTTTATAAAGAAGTGTGAATTGGAAATAAGATTACGAATGTGGTCGATTGAAAATGACTCTTTACTCCCTGCTGTCAACGCTATTCACACTAGCAAACACGCTTTGGTCGACCAGAGTCGAACACTTGAGCACACAATAGAAAGAGCACAAATACAGTGAATGGATACACACTTGCTTTGTTCCGGTGCATTGATGTGTTCTACACACTCATTAATGTCCATTCATGTTTGTGTACATCTGTGTGTGTATCGTTTCTGGAAAATCTGTGGAAAACCTTATGTGCATTAGCACTTTTCTGATCTACTCTTTAAAAAACCTAGCAGCCTATAGGGTTACACAATGCAGCAGGTAAAGAGTAAAAAATTAGGAACATTAACAGCTCTGCACAGAGGTCCACGGGGTCCTTATTGACCCTTACTTTATTCCTTTCTGTCCCCTAATCTATTCCAATAAAATTTGAATAAATAATGAATGTGTTCTTTTGAAAATGAAAAATGAGGAACTTACCAGCTCTGCCCGGAGGTCCACGGGCTCCTTTCTGTCCCCTAATACCAATGTACCCTCTGGATCCATCCATTCCAGGAGGACCTGGGTTTGACTCTCCCATGTTTCCCTTTTCTCCACGCTCCCCAAACTCGCCATCTGGTCCATCTGGACCTGATTCCCCTGGAAATCCAGGCATGCCTGAAATACAAACATAAAATATTGTGTCATATACTGCAGGGCGCTACAAACCCACATGCCCAAATGCCCGGACAATAAAATTGAACCATCAGGCAAGTAAATTAAATTGTCACTTGACCAAATGTTTTAAAAGTCCAATTGTATAAATTGAGCACTCCGCAGAGTGGATACGTGCGCTATATAAATTGCATCTATTATTATTATTATTATTATTAATGAGAATCCAGTTAAAAGATGTATCATTTGACCAACTTCACTAACAGCTCAGCCACACTTAAAGTTATGAATGCATGTGGAGCTCCTTTTGTTTACTTCCATGAATTGGGCAAGAGAAATTGATGTTCGGGCAAATATTTTGAAAAACCACTTGCCCGACAGTGAAAAAAAAATTGTAGCGCCCTGTACTGCATCTAAAATCTAGGCAAGGTAACATCATAACATCTTATCGACCAATTTTGATCACACACCAAATCGCCCGGCGTATTATATTCGTGTATTGCTAGCTCAGAAAAGTCTAAGGCAAAATGCGTGTAACAAAATTGACCGTGTCCAAGAATCAGTCCCTAATGCGCAAACTTGTTGATTGATGTATTAATGATGCAATCTTGATGAATTAAGTCACATGTTGACGGCACCATGATTGCTATACGCAGTTAGATTTGGATGGTGTCGGCTCACAAAGGCACTGAAACTGTGAAAACTAATGCAATCCACCTTCCTGCGTAAATTGCATAATCGCCTGAACCTTTTTAAGTCTTCTTCTCATCAGGTTGTATTTTTCTGACCTCTTGTAAGCAGTATTCTCTCCAAGTCAGTGTTATTTCTCCAGTTTCAAGAAATTCGACTTAGGACCAGCACATACGTTAAAGCCCAAGTACAGTTTTGGTAAAAATGAAGAAATGTGAATTTTTGGGATATTTATCATGACATGTAATTCTTATACACATTTTTAGACCATAGCATATTTTCTTACGAACTGATTCTTTGCAAAATTTGAATTTGACCGTTAAATCATATTTAGTGCCCTTTCTTGGTTATAGCATTATTTTGCTCGTTATCGAGCATATACAAAGTTATTTCCAAGATTTGACAATAGAATGATATAGAGATATACACAACAATTAAATTCTTAAATTTTCATCCAATTCTGAGAATGGGAAGTTGTCCTCTATCAAGAAAGAAAATATTGAANGTTATAGCTTTTCCAAAACTCGTTCATTTTTTGCACAATCTTTTGTGTAATATGTTTATGATACTATAATTCATTTCATATAGATTTGAAGATAAAATCTGGTGATGAAAATATTCGCTTTTACCAAAACTATACTTGCGCTTTAAGCCCGGCTTACAACTCGATTTGGGAAATAAATTGTAGTAGCAATTAATATAGGCATTATGACAAATAAGATCTAATGAATTCTTGTTTTAAAAACTTATGCGAATACCAAACGCATGATCTAAACGTATCAATAAGCTTTTTACCAGATATAAGGGGAAAATCAATTTTAAATCGTAAACAATCTTATGAATGCTCCGACTGTTTCAATTCTCTTATGACTCAAAGGCAATTTGATGTTCCTTCCGACGAGACAGCTTGCATTATGTCATTTTCTCCATTATATGATTAATCTGAGTATCCAGAACCCCGCTCAAAGATCTTACATTTGTTTAAATGCATCTGAGAGATACTGAATTAGACTTTCTTCTGAAATCAGATCACAAGCCAGTCTTATCGTGTGCAGTGGGCTAATGGCATAGCTCAAATGTATTTCAGAATTCCAATTACCTGAGAGTCCTGGTTCGCCCTTCTCTCCATATACTCCCTCCCCTTGAGGTCCCATTTCTCCAGGTCGTCCTGGAACCCCCATAGGACCATTATAACCAGGCCGGCCCTGGTCTCCAAATTGACCGGATTCTCCTTGAGGCCCTGGCGCTCCTGTGTTGCCTGGTGGTCCCGGTGGTCCTGGGGGACCGTCTGGTATTTCCTGAAAGGAAAGGTTGGAATTCGCAAAGTTGGTGTTAGTCTATGGTCTAAACCTATTACAGAACCCTGGTGTGGGGTAAATTGACACATTCATATGCTTTATTTAGCATGTACACTTAAAATTGGTCCAATGAACGCACCTATTCGGCAGTCAATCAAGCGTGTGTAAGCGAAAATTGTGCAAAGGGCAATTAGCCTATTAAACCTTAAATATATATATATATAACCCCGTAAACTCATTGTGGGGAATATTTTTCAGGACGAAGATGTTTAATGTATTCATTAATTTATTAATTTCAGTTTTATTCATTCAGGATAGCCTCATCAATTACAAGAAGAGTCTATCCAAAATTATAATTTTTAAAAGTTTGAGAAAAATCAGACAAATAATAAGGAAGTTATGAATGTTTCAATATATACGCAAATTGGTGATTGATGACATCATAGGTGCACAACTGACCATTTGTTATAATCATATCAACGTTATAAAATGTTACTTTTTCCCCAAAAAAAATATAATTTCCTTAAAACTTCAACCAAAGGATGTCTTCATGCTAGATATGTACATCCCTTATTTGCATTTTTACATTAATGCAAACTCTGTATCTTTCTGTAGGAATAATGAATTTTGCACTATAAATATAAAGAAAATTCAGGTTAGTAGTACACCCATGATGTCATCAAATTAGCAACATGTCTGAAAATTGTCACTGATTTGCTCATTTCCAAATCTTTAAAACTTCATTACTTTTTATTACTTGACCGATTTTCATCAAATTGTTTTGTTCTGCGCAGCAATTCTATCTGCTCCTGTTGAAAAAGTATTCTTTTTTGGTAGACTCTTCTTTTGGGGGCGCTAGCCCGCCACCCGCAACCCCCCC